>BMAU01006515.1:0-17977 GCA_019973935.1 Trichonephila clavipes | reverse complement strand
AAAACCCTTTATCATATACACTGTGTTTGAATAGAGATGGTTAGTTAATAAGAACATTTAAAACGTGTCGGCAATCTATGACCTGTGGCACGTGGTACAATCTTAGTGGCACTCAGCACTACTCTACAAATTTGTCAATTCTTGAGTGGATGGAAGTTGATAATAGACCTTATTTGACAAACATCTTCTGAGTTATGGACATTTATGGAACTACAAAATAATCTGAAAAGATAATTCCCCAAAATAAATTCACAGCTATTTTGTAAATAATTGAATGTTATTGCTAGGGGATTTAATTGTTGGGGAAAAAAATTGCATGTATTCTGCTTTCCACTTATGATTCGGCATATCAAAGTAAAAATCTTTCCTAATATGAAAAAATATTTCGACTCCATAAAGAAATTGTTTAACAACTGAATGCTCAGAATCGTGTCACACACATTATACCCCTGGTTTTGCGATATGAAAGAAAAGTGGTGAAAGAGTTAATTCGCATTACAATTTTTATTTAACTGTAATGAAGGGAATAATTTATATTTCACTTTGTCTATTTCTTATTTAAATAAATGCATTGAAACATACATTTTTAATTTTTTTATCTTTGTTGAAGAAATAGTAACATTTTATATTGTTTATTTTTATGTTAATAAATGTATTTTATTGATCCATAATTAATATAAAAAATAAAAAACTGTAAATCTAAATTATTTAATACTATATTCTTTAAATCTGCAAATATTACTGTAAGAATCGAAGAATTTCAAAATTTCCTACTATGAGGCACGCTGAATGATGACTGACGAAGATTGTTTGGCAAGTCTTAGCTACACAGTTGCCGCCCCTGATTTAAATGTTGGGTAAGATAACCATTATATTTTTAAAATTTTATAAATATACAAAAGGAGAGTATTTTGGCAATACATGTTTTAAAAAGGAGTAAAGTTTACGAGAACGAAATATATAAAATTGCGTTAAAAATTGTGTACTCTATCAACTGTACTTCTTTTATATATATATATATATATATATATATATATATATATATATATATATATATATATATATATATATATAAAAAGTGAATATATATATATGTGAAGTAGAAGGCACTATTGCAAGTCCCCTTAGCATCCCCCTAGAGAAGGCAATGTCCCCGACGGGGAAAGGAGAGACGAAAGAAGGAACATCAGAACTAGAGAATCCGTTGGGACCGCAAGAGAGGCAGACGCGCATCAGAAAAGCAGTAATAACTCTTAAAAAATAATGAAAGCCAATTAGGCTACGACGCGTTTAAATGTTTCACTCCATTCATTAATTGTTATTCTCCCTTTATTTATTCTTGTTTTAAAAATAAACAGATTATTCTGGCAAATCCCAGTTTACGAATTATCCCAAGTAACAACATAACATTTGGGGCTCGGCCTCAAATTAAATTAAAATTAAAAACCCCTAGAAAATACAACGAGTCAAGACTGGTGGACCACGCACGCTTCAACGACGAAACCGACAACGAAAACCACAACGACGAAATCATCAACGGTGAGTCCATTCCAATTTACTCCTTTATTGTTCTGAAGATATTTATTTACGATGGTCTGTCTAGAGGAAATTGCTGCTATTGCGAACATATTAAAGACGGCCCCTGCTTCAACGGTGCAACTTCTGCACAAAATTGTTAATGACGAACCCTACAGTAAATCTTCTAGAAAAGAGTTAAAAAATTCGCGGGTTTCCCACAGAATTACGACATTGAAGCACGAAAGGATAAAATTTTAAAGGACTTTACGAAAACTGAACTTATTACCGTCTGCACTATATTAGACTGAATTGCGCGGGAAGCGCCAAAGAATTAAGCGAGCATATATTTAAAAATTTATCAGATCTTGCATCTTTAAAAAATAATTTTACCGAACAATTGACGGATGACGAAGACGAAGATTCGGCGCCCCTTTCGCTAGAATCTACGAACGACGCGAATAAACAACCCTCACGCCAAGCGTGTAGCTGAACAGTGCGACGTTAATATTCAATCAATCAATCTCACCCCCGCCAATTTATCACTTGCCCTCTCCGCAGGATGTTTTTGTTCCCTCCCTCAAACACAACGAAATCAAAGCCAAAGAGGAACGAAGAGAATGTATTCTTGTTAAAGGACCTTTTTTCAACTATGAGGTCGTTTACGGAAATGATAATTACAGCGTTAAAGCTTTTTTCGCGACGTAGAAGAAAACTTTATTTTTATCCCACACATATCTGATTTGCAAAAAATTATTTGTGTCAAACGTTTGCTTCAGGTCCTGCAAAGACTTTTATCCAAACTCTCCATAACATATTAACGTATAGTTCTCTTAAAGCTGCATTAATAGAAGAATTTGAAGATTTATTTTCTTCTTACGACGTCCACAAGGAAATGCAAAACGGAAATTACACCCTACGGAATCTCTATTTGAATATTTTTTTGGCCATGCGTGAAATTGCTTCAAAGGCACACTTTCGTTTAGACGATCACAGCCTGATTATGTATTGTATAACTGGTATACCTGATTCTAACCATAATAAATTGATATTATATGCATGTAAAAGTATTTCAGAATTTAAAGAAAAGTTAAAAATATATGAAAAGGTTTTTATGCAAAACAATTCTTATAGTATTTATAGTAAAAATAAGCGTACAAATGTCAAGCAGTATGATTTTCCTACATCTAATAAAAATATGTGTTCTGATAATAAGTTTCATAATAAAGATCAATTTAACGATGCTAATGTTAATAAGAGTGATGTGCGTATACGTTGTTATAATTGTGGATTATTTAATCATACTTCTAATGAATGTTACCATAAAAATAAAGGTTTAAAATGTTTTAATTGTAACCAATTTGGTCATAAAAGCTCTCAGTGTGTATTTAAAACCTGATGTTAAAAATGAAATTGTTAATGAGATTGTTAGTGAAGTTGTTAATGAAATTAATTCCTCATCAGAAATGCGTAAAACTGTTAAAATAAATGGCTATTATTTTGATGCTCTTATTGATATGGGTAGTACTATTACTTTAATACGCGAAAGTGTTCATCAAATTCTTGAAGACCGACGTTAAATCCTACGAAAATAAATTTTTCTTTCGGTAAGAGTGAAATTAAAACCTTTGGATCTTTTAAATCTACTATTAATATTGAAGATAACAAATTTATGACGGACATTTATGTTATTAGCAATTCGCAAACAACTATTGATGTAATTATTGGAACTGATGTCTTAAAACAAACTGAATTTAAAATTAGTGCAAGTGGTATAGAATTAATATCTAAGAAAAAGGATCACTTTATTAATTTAATTAATGTATCTAAGGCACATAACCAATCGGAATTAAAAGATAATGCCCTAGAAGTATTACAACTAAAATTAAAAATGCAGAAGATAAATGTAAAAATTTAGAAATGCACGTATCTAACACATCTACATTATCATTAGAAAAAACAGCGTTATTAGATAAATTGCATGAATTAGAAGAATCAAATTTAGAAAAGGTTCACAAGTTAGTTGAACTTGAAGAAAAGTACGAGATCTTACAAGAAACACTTAAAATTACAGAACAACGACTTGTTGAGAAAGAAATTGAATGTGCATCGTTAACAGAAAAATACTCATCGTAAACACACAAACGAAATCAAACGATCATCCTAAAACATCGATGTCAACTAAAGAACGAGAAATTAACCCTAGCAAGCGCAAAACTAAGAAGTCAAAGTCTAGTGGAAGAAATGCTAACAAAACAAGTGATAGTGATGAGAATCAAGGCATTGCCAAAGAGAAAAATGATTTGCTTAGACAGATTGATTTCCTTAACTCCATTATTTTGGATACGAAGTTGAAAGAGCCAAACAAGAGTAAAGCACAGTTCTTTAAAAAAGGCAGACAACTACACAAATATAAAAACACGAATCAGTAAGAACCCAGTCCGGAACACAACTCAAATTACGATCCAAGTTCTGCGAACCCTACCTAATTAAGACCGTCAAACCCCATGACAGAAATGAAGTTAAAAATGTTGGTCAACACGAAGGTCCTCATCTTACATCCACAGCTGTCGATTTCATAAAGAGGTGGTCAACCGCTGATGCCTGACGATTTTACGACTGCAATTTGAGTAACCCCACAGTGACTCTCTGTGAACAGAACTTTGAATAACGAACTGAACTTTTTCTTTCCCCTTTTTATAGCTTTTTTTTTTGAATAGCTGTGAGCAGCAATGACGAACTACTTCCAGAAAAACAACACCTGTGTGAAGTACTGGAAAGCATCGCACTTGTTATTTTTTTTTCTTTTCACTGTTTACAATTTTTGTTTTATAGGTTTGCTCACAACATTTTGGATTTTCTTTCGCTGTGGTCAGCTCATTTTCAGGATGGCCGATTGTGAAGTAGAAGGCACTATTGCAAGTCCCCTTAGCATCCCCCTAGAGAAGGCAATGTCCCCGACGGGGGAAAGGAGAGACGAAGGAGGGAACATCAGAACTGGGAGAATCCGTTGGGACCGCAAGAGAGGCAGACGCGCATCGGCTGAGCAGTAATAACTCTTAAAAAATAATGAAAGCCAATTAGGCTACGACGCGCGTTTAAATGTTTCGCTCCGTTCATTAGTTGTTAATCTCCCTTTTATTTATTCTTGTTTTAAAAATATACAGATTATTCTGGCAAATCCCAGTTTACGAATTCATCCCAAGTAACAACATAACATATATATATATATATATATATATATATATATATATATATATATAAATCAACCGTACTTCTATCAACCGTACTTCTTATATATATATATATATAAAAGAAGTACGGCCGATAGAGTACCGTAGTTACTGCTAACTCGTGACAATGAATGAATTGGAAATTAAGTTCACAATTCATTGTTATTAAAAATATATAAAATTTTACATGACTTATTTTTGTATTTCTTATTTTTATATTCCTTACTGAAAGCAACAAATGGGAGTTCATTACCTGCCAAAACTGTAGAGGCCTGGTTGTTTACTCCACAAACTCCTACCTTATGCTTACTTTGCCCTACTAAGTAAAAATGCCTTCTTCTGCTCGTCAAGATCATGGAATTGCAGATATTGTTTAACATTTATTTTAAATATTAGTTTTCTAACTTCTACATCAGCCTTTTAATAGTCTACACTCCTGCAATGAAGTCTGAAATCAAAACTATAAAAACTTATTATTCCCAACAATGTCATTTATATACCTTTATTTTTTATAATCTAAGTATGCGTTAAACTATTAATTTGTTAGCGCGACTATATTTAATATTAAATACGAAAAAAAAAACGAACAAGTTTCAAACTGAAACTTAAATTGAATTTTTCATTAATTGTCATTGATATTATCATTACTTTTACATATTGTCATTTTAGCATATCACACATCTATCTTCTATGCAAAAATCTATTATAAGTTCATCAAATGTTTCAGCATATTTTTACTCATAACATGCAGTTTTCAACCACATTGTGAGGCCGCGGTAGCCTAATGGTCAAAGTAACGGAGTCGTAGCTGGCATGTCATCAGATCGACCCCAGCACCACTGAAGATCCGCCGTGTCACGGAGCGATGCTCAAGCGTCATCCTCGTCACTTGACCATGGTTTAAAATTACGAGGTCCGTCGCCAAGTGAGTGAATATTAACGTCGCACTGTTCAGCTACACGAGGGCTTTTAGTGATTGACCTCGTAATTTTGAAGAATGGTCAAATGACGAGGGCGACACCTGAGCTGGCACCCCCTCTCCTAACTACCACACCACACCAACGAGAGGACATTTCAGCTCTCGATAGATTTAACGTGCATCGCTGCCCTACACGGCGGGTCTTTTGTGGCACTGGGCTCGAACTCGAGACATGCCAACCATGATTCGATACATTGACCACCTGGTACCCCAGCCACAGGTCCGTCGCCAAAAGCCCTCAAGTAGTTGAGTAGAGAAGAGAGAGAGTGCGACTTTAATATCCCCTCACTTAATTAAATTATATGAAATTTAAGGAATACTTTAAAAAATATTAGAAGTGGAATATATATATATATATTATATATATATATTAAAAAATTAATCTAATGATAATTTTAAATATCCAAAGAATTATTAGTATTTATGGTAAATATATGTTTTTCAACTGAGTATGTGAGACACGTATACATATCTTTTTCGAAATTCCAATGCAGAATTTCAGTGGAGCTAATACAAAATTCCTAGTTTTGCATGGTTAAGATTATAAAAATGTCCAAATTATATATAATAATCTTTTCTTCAGTCAACCATTAATGGAACATGAATGATGAGGGATTATGCATAAATATATATATTTTTTTAACTTGAATTTAAAAAGGATCTTTATATTTATTTATATGTGCAAATGTTAACTGTAAATTTGTCCAGATGCTTTTAAATACTCTTTATTTGAAGATTCAAGTTCAAAAATATAAGCTTGTATGAAATTAATGTTCAAACATTCAAAATTCAAATATAATTTGTTAATCTGAACAATACAATACAAGGGATTCTATGTAAGATGCCCTGAATACCCCTGGCTTTAAAATTATGAAAAACTAAAAGATTTAAATAGGGTTTTTTTTAACAATGCATAAAATTTTTTTTGCAAATAATGTATTACAGAAGCTTAAAAATTATTCATATTTAGAAGTGTCCGAAATTTTAAAAGATTTTAAATTTTGAACCTTTTTTTTTTATTTTTTTGACACATAACAAAATAATCATTTTTAAAAAAAATCCCTGAAAGTATTGATTAAAATAAGAAAAATGAAACAGTAAATTATCCTCAATGTTTTAATATATAATTTGAATTTAAATACTACAGATATTTTATAAAAACTTAGACATACATTATAAAAACTTAATTCCATTTGAGAATTTTAAGGTAAAGAAAAAAAATGAGAATTCTCAACTCGTTAACTTGCAATTATTTCCGTACACTTTAGGGTTTAAAGAAATTCTTCCCAGTTTTTTACGATTGCTACACGGGAAGAACCGGTCTCCCCGTGAGCCATAAAACTTCCCCTCAATGCCCATTGTGTCTCCCCGACCGTCTATAATTATCTTTCAAGATACTAAACCTTTAAAGGGGGGAAAAGAATTCGGAAAAACACGACTTTACCGTTTTTGAACACATTACTTGAGGAGGAAAAAATCAGTTTGGTTCATTTTTGGTGAGTCCCCGGCCTTACGAAAAATTCAGTGTGGTCCGTTTTCGAAGCCTCTCTAGTAGGGCAGAAAAATCCGTGCTGTCCGGTTAGATGGTTATTCGAGAACATAGACTTAAAGCTTTTTTCGGTAAAAGTATGAGAGCCTGAACTAAACGCGGAGCACATTTTCAGATAGAAAAATCCTCAATTTTCATGAAAATTTGCAACATTATAACTTCTACGTCAGTTAACAAGATAGTGTTTCTAAAATTTCAAAATATACCTTGAATATTATTTCTTTTCATTTTAAGGTATCCGACTACGTTCGGAACCGTGATTTTGCAAAGCGCATAAATGGATAATTTTCATGATATTCAGTGTCACTTAGATTAGCATATATGCATAATATTGTTTTAAGGACATTTTGACAAAAAAAATGTATTTAAATACAATATTTTGGCAAAAAATCAACTTAGAATAATCTTTTTTCCAAATGTTCTCCTTTTGTGAAAAATGCTTCTATTAGAATAATATTTTGCCTGTATATAGCTCAGACCTCTGTACAGAGGCTCAACTAGAATTTTTGATATATATAACTTAGAAGTAGGTTTATTCATATTTTACGACAACAGAGGGGAGCAATTTTAAGAAAAAAACGCGAATAATTATTTGAATTTCTGGTAACTCTAAAAATAATGTGAATTTTTCAAAACTTTTAGTTGAGCCTCTGTAGAGAGGTCTGAGCTATATACAGGCAAAATATTATTATAATAGAAGCATTTTTCACAAAAGGAGAACATTTAGAAAAAATATTACTCTAAGTTAATTTTTTGCCAAATTATTATACTTAAATAAATTTTTTTTGTCAAAATGTCTTTAAAACAATTTTGTGCATGTATTCTAATCTGAGTGACACTAAATATCATGAAAATTATCCATTCATGCAGTTTTTTAAAATCACGGTTTCGAACGTAGTCGGATACCTTAAATCCCATGAATTAAGATTTACTGAATATATTCACCAAATTAAATTGTTAGAAACAGGATTATAGATCGAAGATTTTCTGATTTTAAAGGCTGTGAGTTACAATTGCGCTCTTTTACTTCACTTTCAACTATCGATATTGAAACTGCTGACGAAAGCTTACAAATGAATTTAATAGGAATCCAGTGTGTTTCTTTGTGGAAGCAAAAATCTGTAGAAGTTGGAGATCTGGATTTTTATACATATTTATTTCCTAAAATTTATCGTTTGTTATGCGAATAATGGCTATGTTCGAAAACACTTATTTACTAAGCAATTATTTTCATTAATAAAAAAATAGAAAAAATTCAGAAAGATCAAGATTAACTCCAAACAATATTTGTCGTCAATTTTAAAAATTGCTTCTGCTCAATATTTTCAGTCGGATTTTGAGGACTTATTTCATGAAAAGAACGGTGTCAAATATCTTCTAAAAAGTAATGTTGAATTGAATTCCTTATAATAATTTTTATTTATTATTTATTTTTTATAACAAATATTAAATATTTATAGTTTAAGCTTAAAAAATAACTTGAAATATAAAACGACTACGTATGTATTATATTTAATACATTGAGTCTAATAAATGCATAATGCATTATAAAAATGGTATTTAATTGATTTTTTGAAGATTGAAAATATGCGAATCCCCTAATTAATAATAATATAGACCATGTGGTCCGTAATACCATATGAGTTCGACATGCTTGCTGTATATGAACAACAACAACAAAAAATGAACCTTACTTTTTACTGACTTGGGTTTGTAATTTAATTCATACGTTAATGATTCCTATTTTTATATTACTTTCCTTCCTTCTTTCCTCAATGGCTCGACAGCCCAGGGTGGGCCTTAGCCTTCTCAAGACGCCTTTTCCAGGCCAGCGTTCTTCGTGGTAGTGTTCTCCAATTCTTAGTTCTCAAAACTAGAAGATCTTTTTCTAGGCCATCAAACCATCTAAGATTTTGCCTGCCCTTTCTTCGTGTGGCAATTAATTGAGCATTGAAAACTTATTCAAAGTGGTGCGTTCTTCGTTCATTTTGACAACGTGACCTGCCCATTTAATTCGTTCTATTTGTGAAGTTATTATACTTCTTTAATTGCTAATTTTTGCCATGTTTTACCATGTCTTATTTCTTTAAAAAACTTCATGTATCCTTATTCATGCATTTTTATAATTTTATATTTGTATTTATATTTTTAATGGTATTTTAATTTTTTTCACTCTTTTTTGTACATTAATGTATCTTATGTATCATATTTTTATTTCTTCATGTAATCTGCGACTATTTCTTATTTCATTCAGGCTGATCTAAAAATTCTACAGTGAAATGTGAATCACTACGGAACAGCCCACTTTCGGGCTCACTCGATAGCTGATGAAATGAGGTTTGAGTTCCTTTTTCAGGATCTATACACAAATTAAAATTTTTCCTTAAATTCCCCATTTGGCTCTTCTCATTTTTTTCCAAATTCGCTTAACTGTGCAATTGTCTGTTTAATTCAGAATATCATTTCAAACTCCCACCTAAAAACACAATCAATATGAAATTAGACCATATTTTTAACACGCTTTTATAAGCTTCACTTGTATGAAACGAAATCTTTGAACTCGATTTTTACCCACTTTGAAAGGTCAGATTAATTCGAAACTTTGCACACTTGTCAAGAACCGACGACAATACAATAATTTTATAATTTTGTTTCATTGTCCTGATGAGGATCATCAGGAATAACGATTTCCAGATTTGGGACTAATTCCATGTACAATTTCCAGATTTGGTGACTAATTCCATATACAATTTCCAGATTTCGTGACTAAAAGATTAAGGTACAACTTGAAGTGAAAAAGGTTCAGGAGTTTAAAACAGGTACAATAAAAAAAAAGTGTTATTTATGTGAAAAAAAGGGAAGGTGTGTCAGCAATTTTTTACCATACTATAAACAATGAGGTTGATTCATGTGACGTCATGATCACGTGATGCACGTGAATATGTTTTGGTTTGTCTCCCGCTTAACTCTAACCTAATAATTCTTTGTGTACTATTTTTTTCTTGCTCTTTTACATTATAACTCGATTACAGTAAAAGATCAGATAATTGTATAGGAAAAAAATCTGTTTTTAATATCCCGATAAGAAAATTCGAGTGTTTAGTTAACGTGATGAAGCGTAAGGATTTTAAACCCATCTCCTCACTTATTATGCTCTGACCACTTTGAATAATCTTGTTTTCAATACCAAACATTTTTAGAAATCGTCGCCAGCTCCATTCCTATACTATTTTTGTGTTCACAAAAGAAACTTCTGCTAAAAGGAATTTGGATAGATATCTACAGGAATGTAAATATTTTTTGTTTATTTTAAATTAAATTATATAGAGAACATACCTAAAAAGATAAAATATATTTAGTTAACTTAAATTTTAATTATTTTACTCATCTTCAGAGTAGTTAATAGATATTTCTGTATTAAATTATCTAAAATAAAAACACAAGAATCTAATATGTAACCCTACATGTCGTATATTAAAACAAGTTTTTGTCTCTCTCTCTATATAATGTATTATATATATAGAAAAATATGTATATATATAATGTATTATATATATAGAAAATATGTATATATATATAATGTATTATATAGAAAATATGTATATATATAATGTATTATATATATAGAAAATATGTATATATATATAATGTATTATATATATATAATGTATATATATATATAATGTATTATATATATATAATGTATTATATATATATATAATGTATTATATATATATAATGTATTATATATATATAATGTATTATATATATATATAATGTATTATATATATATATATATACAAAATGTATTACTATATAATTTTATTCTTTTGGGAAACAAATTTCGAAAAGCATTCACTACAGAAATGAAAACAATAACTTAATTTACTACAGGCTCATTTTTGTTTATACTTGAAGATAAATTAAAAACCATTTTCAAACATTAGAAATGCAAATTACCATTTACCTTTTGTAAAGTTATAAGTAAAAAAAAATTATGCAACATTTTTAAAGCCTTTATTCGCAGCACCATTTTAGTAAAAAGATATTATTTATCGAGAATTTCATTCTGAATGTGGTAAAAAATTAAGACATTAAATTTTTTTAATTAAATTGTGTATATTATGGAAGATAAATTGGTGTGTATATATATTGAATATAAAAGTCCTGTTCTCTCCTGCATGGTCAAAATAATGTCATTCTTGAATTCATAATTCTTTTACAAAAAAAATAAAAATTATAAAATATTTGTGTGGTGTATGTATTTATTATGTAGTATAGGGATTTCTTAACACAACATCTGTTTATCAGAATTTGACTGGTATAATATTATCACACAGATGTACAATTTTTTTTACTATGGATAACATTTATTGGTATTTGAAGAAGGGTTATCAAAATGTAAAATTCATTAATTTTGATGATAAGTTTTACATATAGACTATACACATATTATTGAAGTATAACACAGTTTATTGAAGAAATCGATGCAACTCCAGCTGAAATGTATTAAGCATAAGAATACTCTGGATTTTAATTTTTACATAAGTATTAAAGTCTAAAAGGTTTATCTGTATTGATACTATCCTGCTTATAAATTTAAGTCCTGAATAAATTTGTTGTATTGAGTTATTTACAAATATTGACCCAAGAAGTGTTCTTAGATCAGTTCTATGATATTTATCAGTAATTAAGATCATGAAACCAAATATGATTTTACATATAAACATTTGATTCTGTAGGATATTTACTTTCTAAAAGCAATAGAAGTATTCGAAATTTTAATATAACCTTTTTCATTTCTCTATTTACCCTTAAAGGAATAACTTGACAAATTGCTGTTCGCAATAATCTACATTAATGCAAAATTCAATAAAAAAAAAGGGTAATTTCAGAAAAATTTCAAAATTATTTTTAATGAGTTGTCCAAAATCACTGATATTTTTGTGTGACTTGTATTGAGAGGGCAAATTTGGAGCACTTGTATGTTATAATATAGACTCTTTAATTTCTTAAAATCATAAAACCGCCAAATGCTACGATATACAGCCAATAGTAGAAACTGTTCATGATCATGTTTGAACACAGTAATTATAGTGATATATTTTTTTTAAATTCGGATGTCTTTTTTGATTGGCGAAATTAGTTGGCAGTTTAATATGTATGTTCCAAATTTTGGAATGGTATGAGTACTGATTTAGCATTTCTTAGACAAACTTTGAAGTAATTAATTTTATATTTGAAGTTAATATATTTTCAAACATGAAACTTCAGAACAAGAAAATTCTGAATCTATTTTTCTTAATGTCGTTTCATTTTCAATTTTTTTTAATATAAATATAATTATGTATAAAAGGATACTTAAGATGCATAATCAGTGATAACAAAATAACATGTCAATACATTAATCCAAATAAGTTTAATTTTGGATGAACTGAAGTATATTTAACACTATACATACAATAACTGGTAGAAATAGATATGCATTAATTGTTGGTATGTTCAGTGTAAAAAAATCAAATATTCCCATTAAAACAGAAGATAATGCTTCGTATATTTTAATGGAACAGATAGTAGGAATTTTGTAATTATAGTGTGAAATTCAAAAAAAAAAAAAAAAAAAAAAGAAAATCCTTTGTCAATTTTATTTTGATGTAGTATATGCAATGTAAAGATTTATTAATAAAAATAAAAAATTAATGTAAGGAAAATTAGGTGGTTTAAAAATAAATATAATAAGCTTTAGTATTTAATATGTAATTTTACAGGTATGATAAACAAATGTTATACAAGGTTTATTGTACTTGAAATTGTATTGGACATGAAAAAAAAAAAATTGCATCGAGATATTTTACAAAAAATAGTTACATTGCCATTTTATGTGTGTATTTTTTTGTTTTATTCGAAACTTCTTTCTATAAGTTGCATGATTTAAGTATTCTAATTTGTTTTATGTAAATTCAGAAAGTTGATTGTATAGATTTAAGATCTGAAATTTTAAAATTCTTAGGATATTTCATTTAATTTGGTTAGTTAGTCAGTTAGATCCTCTATTTGTTCACTATTTGTCCTTATAGTATAGTGTTACATTCATAAAGTCTGCTTTATTTACTTATAGTGTATTCATGTAATGTTAAAACTAAGTGTCAATAAATAATGCATATTAAAATGAGTATGATTATTGAATAAAACTGTCCGATAAGAATTTTCTGCTTCATTATATAAATTTTCATGAAAACAATTTAATTTGTTCTACTTTAAAATAATTTTATTAAAAAAAAGCCTATTTCTTTAAGCATGTTTCTTAATTTATTTTTAAAAAGTCACGTTCATTTCTTTCTGAATGTTGGAGACAGGCATTTCTAAAAAAATTCAAACCTTTTGAAGGGTAATAATTACAAAGGAAGTCAAACTATAAAACATATCAAATGTTTGTTTATAATGAGATTATTTCAGATATCCCGAACCTTTAAATGATGCTAAAAACAATTTCATTTCCATCACAGAAGAATTCATAATTATTAATCAAAAACTTTCATTATTAACCAACTATATTATTTTATATACTCTGCTCTCAAAAAGTATAAATCTCTTGTTAAACATTAGAAATAGGTATGAAAATTTTTAAATAAACAAAAATATATCCATGTCATTGACAAATTTCATTATAAATTCATTTCCAAAATTATATTTACTTGCATTTCCTATTTCTGAATGTTCCATACTCTTCTATGAGAAATTATAGAGATAGTATTTCTAAAAACATTAAATATTTGTAGCTGGTATTTACTAAGGGAATCAGAGAATGAAAGGTATAAACATTAACATTTCACACACAAAATGGGACCATTTCATATCTGCATGTTTCTAATTAACTACACTATTTTATGAATTTATGAGGAGTGATACACTATATGTACCAATAAGTAATTGTACACATATGAGAAGTTTTTCCAAATTCAATGGTCTCAATTCTATACTGTAAATCATTTTCGTGCGTAAATAAACATAATAAACTACATAAAAACAAAGGACTGATTATTAGGATGCTAAAAAATAATCTAGAACTATTAATAAATGTATAACTAAACACTGCAAGAAGCTACCGGCTTCGCACACTAACACCTAATGACAAATATACTAAACTGAAACAAAAATTATGCTAAAAAATTACGAAAAATACTTCATACCTAATTATTAAACAAGGATAATGCAAAAATATAATAAAAATAAATAAAATTTCAGAAATAAGCTATTTACACACTGATTCAAAATGCGGGGATATGTTGCTATCCTCGTCACGTGATTTCGCCTAGGCGTTTCAATGTCTGTGAATCAACCTCATTGTGCAGTTTTTCTGAAAATGGAAATAAAAAAAAATGAGTCGAGCATGTGAAAGAAAAAAAAATATGTTCAAAGTGTGTTCTTCTAATAACTCTTGTCGGATCTGTGAAATGAAACATCATTCATTGCTTCATTTTACCAAAACAGCTGAGATTAGATTTAGAGGTCAACGGATTATGTAATTTCTCACAAACTCTTCGATTCAAACGTGTACTTTTTTGTCTAATGCCGATGCAAGTTTCAGAGAGAATATTGAGCTCTTTTTAGTGAAAAATATCTTTGACTTTACACCTTCTTCCACTTGAAATATTTCAAACTTAGCTCTTCCAGATTTCCTTCAGTAGGCTTATCCTACATTTTGCAAACGGGGCCGCATCGACGTGATGCCAATGGTATTCCAGGTTCTAAGAAATGACGAATATAAGATTAATTCATCAATGAATAATTGATAATTTAAAAAACTATAAAAACACGCTTTTATTGTTGATTGAACTAAAGTCATTGTGGTAAAGTTTGGGGTGCATAGTATTACTTTTTTACACTAACTCAGTATTTCTGAATAGAACTAGTAAGAAATTTAATAATTGATATCGAGCACTCCGCATTTTTACCACAAAGACATTATATATATAATTCTCTCGTTAATCATTTTGTTCTTACATTAAGAATTATTTTTTACATTTTAGTTCGATTAACCATTAAAGCATGTTCTTTAGTTTTTTTAAGCTATAATTAATTCTTATTGTTATTAATGTTTACTTTTGCGATGATTTTTCTAATGATTTTACTAATTCCTTTTGGTCTATCATTTTTCCAGTTTTTCGTGTGTTATAACAACATGTGTGTCTGTCATTTTTTTATCCTTCCGTTCACAACTTGGCAACAAGATGGTGCACTGCCTCATTGGCATCTCTCAGTACGCTATTAGTTAAATATCACTGTACCCAATCAATGGAATGGCCGCAAAGAGCCTCCCGATAAAGCATATATCGCATGGCCTCCACATTCACCCCATTTGACACAATGTGACTTTTATCTGAGGGGGTTCATAAAGGATTGTGTGTACGTTCCTCTGCCACCAGCTGACCTTTCATACTTAAGACACAGGATGGAAGCAGATATAGCAAGAATTTCCTCAGACACACTGAAAAAAGTTTGGGATGAACTTGCCTATCCACTTGATTTGTGCCGTGTGACGAATGAGGTTCACGTTGAACATTTGTAAACTTTTAGGTAAAACTGTTTGAGTTACTTTTTCATTCATTGTATGAATTATACTAGTAACATATATGTTATAAATACAATAAAGCGTTAAAACTCCGATATTCTTCTAGAAACAACCGGTACTTCTGCAATAGATATTATTGTAAGTGCGTATGCTGAAAAAAAAAGCGAGAGAAGCATTTAATAAACAAATATACCAAATCTTAAGTAATGAAGTTTTTAAATACGCATGTCTATGTATACTAATTGTGACACTTTCAAATAAGTTTTATTTATGCGATCATATTTAATTATTTTTCAAGAAAAGTTCCCAATAAATTTTGATTTGGGGCCAACTCAGGACTAGCTACGCCAGTGAAACGTAGCCAGTTTTTTCAAATTCAGCTATTTAATTTTCTTAGTAGACAGCTTTATGCCTTTATAAAGTAATTTTCTGAGGTGTGTCTAATTAGGTAGATTACTATATACCATGTGTATTCCTTAATTTTCATTGCCATGTAGTAAATACTCTAAAATTCAAAAAACTCAAACTCACAGTAGCGCAGCAGCCCATGAGAGCCAACGCCTATTGTGCCCACCTCAGTAAAAGAGACCATTGTGCGCTCAGGTGTATGAGCAGATGTCCCGATCAGTTGGTTTGTCTGAAGCGAAACCCTCAGTGTTTAATCTCCAAGCAATATGAAAGGCAGTAAATACTCTATGTCTTCATAAAGTACGCACTATTCATTTGCTTAAGGATATTTGAGTAGTTTATTTTCTGTTGTATTCTCAAGTAAACAATGCATACAAGTGCAGTACAATATTTTTTGTGAAGACACTTGCACTGATTCTTTTTTTAATCCCATTTTCAATACCCCGGCATTTTCACAAACGCGAACACCCTTCGCTCCACATTAGGCTGAAAGAACGTTTTAAGTGATGCTGTGAAAATTAATTTTTTTATAAAAAGAAGAGAATTAAATTTCTGATTATTTGCTGTATTAAGCGGAGAATTATCCAGCAACTATAAAATTCTGCTTTTACATTCGGAAGTCAAATTATTTTTAAATGAACGAAGTCACGACTATGCTCCACAATTGCATGATGAAATATAGTTGCAATGTTTACTCTATTCAGCAGACATGTTTGCCATTCTAGATAAAACATATCCTTTCATGGAATGAATGTACATACTTTTAAAATTCAAGAAAAAGATGAAGGCCTTAGTTTGAAAACTTAACTTGTGAAAATCACGTCAGAATATAACGTGAAATATTTTGCAAAACTAAACAGTTTTCTAATGAATGAATAAGGAAAATGATTAATTGAATTTAAATGACAGTTATAAAAATTATGGAGTAGATCAATATTTTTAAATTTAAAAAAACTGTAAGAGAATAATTACTTCAGGAGAGAAAACTAAGCAGGATATACATACATAATAATTCCCTGAAATATCTTTTTAAATAACTTTCAATGCTTTGTTCCAGTCATTCAGGATTAACGCGTAATTAATAAACTAGCTACCCGCCTAACTGGAACCTTTTGAATTAAATCCATCCACTCACCCAGATCATGTGGTTTGAGCTTAGTATAAATAGCGAGATCTGTGGAAATTCCACCTTTTTCGTTCTTTGTCCTTTGTAATGTAATCGACTGCAGCTGGCATGCGTGTATTTTAGTTGTGTGTGTTTTCTTTGTGACGCCGTCAATATATGTTTGTGTATCTCTACATGCTCAATGTACAATAAAACAGATTAAATAACAGCAAGACTGTTTCATCAATTTCAAAAATATGCAACATCAATCATAATAAGCAGTGATCTTATTAAGAAATCTCTTCCGCTGGCCAGGTCTTCACACACACACACGTGGGAAAATGACTACAACCTTAGGTTGAATAATGATTTATTAAACAAAAAGAAGGATGAAATACTTAAAATATATTAAACACCACAAGAGAACGTCTTTCTCCTATGCCTACACCTATAGCTTAGCGACTCTAAAGTCCATCCGCGTCATTTCCCGTGTGTCGTCCTTTCGTCGGACATTCCTTGCGGGGTGTGACGTCAGTGTGGACTGCTCCAATCGTAGTAACAGGGAAAGGGGATGTAACAGTGCACATATCCAACCCTACATCGGCCATCATGACCG
>BMAU01006513.1:0-99178 GCA_019973935.1 Trichonephila clavipes | reverse complement strand
TGCCTTTTAACATTGTTGATTAAGTATAAAAAGCCCAGTAGCTGAGTGGTGGTGTATCGCGCATCTACGCCACCGGTACAGGGTTCAAATCCCGGGATGGGCAAGGTCGACTCAGCCTTTTATCCCTTCAGTGGGTCCACAAACGCTTGCCCAAAGCTACCTTGGGAACTGAACACTGAGGGTTTCACGTCAGACTGACTATTTGACTGAAACATCTGCACAGGCACCCCAGTGCCTAAGGTCACGAAAGCCGAGCAAGACACAGTAAGCCTTGACCCTCATGACTGTTGCGCAACTGAGTTCAGTTCAGTTTGTAATGAATGGGCCACCCCGTTCATTGGTGTTTGTAGTTACAATGAAGATCAGCCATAGCCAGGCAGTTATAATTTATAATTCCCTTACTAAATTTATAGTCTAAAACATCAATTAACAATCTTAAATATTAATCAATTAATCGTGAAGTCACTCTGAACTAGCTTTCAACCACTTTCCGTTAGTCACTTCTATCATCTTAATCCTAACATCTCTCTCACTCTTACCTAAAAGTTAATGTTTAAATATAAGCCTTCATTTACATAAACCATGTCTTCTTCTTCGGGAGAAAGTTTTCAATAGAACAGCATTTAAATGAATTCAACTTCTCCAAAACCCTTAGTGAGAGGTTTGCGGATAGACTCGTTATCTATCAGATTATGTATGATTTTCAAATAATCATTAATTGATATTTTTTACTTCGATTATTACATTGCATAATATATACGTAAAAAATTTTCTTAATATTCCCTTTCAATACATTTAAAAATATATTCAAGTAGCCCTAAAATTAGAATCAATAAAACAGCTGCATTTCATTATTTGGTAGTTAGTCATTCTTTTTTAAAAAATTTAATAGTGTGTTGAAAATTAAAAATTTATGTTTAATAACATGATATAACTTTTGCAATGTTTCTGCTAATGCCGTAATTGAAAAACGTTCTCTTTACTTGTTTACCTTGTTATAAACGTACTAATGGATGAATAATATGTAATCCATGCTTAAGAATTCCATTAAATATTCAAGAAAGGGAATTAAGATTAAAATGCACGATTCTCTCTTTTTTTATTGTTTGGTCAAAACATATATATATAACGGCATTTCTTTCTTAATTTCCAAGATTTTAATCTGTGCTTTCGCAAAAAAAAGTTTCTTTCTTTTATACAGTTCAATTGAATGTGGATCGTTCTCGTGCAATTTTACTGCTGATAAAGGTGTCACTTGAATTAAAAATTGTTCTTTCATTATTTTCAGTTTCGATCTTTCCATTAGGTACAGATTAAAATATTACACAGTCCATTGTTTGCGTTCACATTTTTGAACTTTTTTACAACAATAAAACTTTTGAAAAAATTCTTCTATCTAAGGAATTTTTAACAGAATATAAACAAACAAAAGAAAACGAGTTAATATCAGTCGAGTAAACAACATAAGAATCAAATAAGAAGGCAGAGTGTGGAATTCTAAAAAAAATCAGATATTTTAATCGTTTCGAAGAAACTTCATTCGTAAAATCTACATGAATTCGAAGCACAAAAATCCTTTTCCTAGACCTAACTCAATTGAAAGGAAATTAATCTCGCTGGCTTCGCCATTTTTATCCACAATTTTGTTTTGTCTTTTTTGCCCATTTCAAATAAAACAAAGTAACGAGTATTTCTACGCGCGTGAATGGTTTTCAAACAAAAAGAAAACAATCTGATAATGTTTCTTGAAAGATGAACCATCGGTAAAAAGAAATAAGGTTTGTAATTCCTCGTCAAGATTATTCGTGTAAATTAGGTTTTTAAAAATCTGCAAAAAGCATGTTTTTTGTACTTGATTCTCCTTTTGAACGAAATAATTCTTTCCATTACCATTTGAGTAAACGTAATTAGTTATTTGATTGACACTTAGGAAAATCTGTGGAATAGTACTGTCTCTGTACTTCAGCCTCATGTTGGTTGAGGTGAAATTGAGGTCACTGATTGTTGGGTTTTCCCGGGGATCCAAATGCAGCATGGATTGAGGAGCCATCAAATCGTACACGAAATGATTACACACAAACAGGCATTCACAATAATTAACTTTTACTATTTTAAATCTAAGAACTGGGTACGTGACATGCGGATAAGATAAATTAAAATGATAGAGGATATTTTTTTACATATCTGAAATGAGATCAAATTTAGAAACTTGCCAAAGAGAAAAACGCCGAGATCTACCAATTCTCAAGTAGCGGTGTATTATAATTCAGGCAATATTGTCCACAACACATCCTATTTACTATATCCCTGACAATTTATATGCTATTTGGTAGTGACATTCATGTTTGGAGTAGATTTGTTCTAGCTTAAAGTGCCAGTTTGGCTGAATGGAAGAAAACAGGAGTTAGAGAGGATAGACCTCACAAATAGCCCTTTGTTACAGAAAGGTTTTACTTCGCCTGATCTCTTATGAAGTTGCATTTACCATAATTTCAAGTTAACTATTAAAACGTACTTTTAAATATTATATCTTAAAATTGCTTGTTGAGCGTAGATATTCTTATTATTGTCATTCGGAATTTCTTTTCAATATTTGTTCAGTTCAGTGCTTCTCAAACTTTCAGTATTTGCGATCCAATTTTCAATTGTAATTTTCACTGTTAATCAATTAAGAGTACAAGGGCATTCTAAAAAGAGAAAAATGCCAAAAATAAGATTCTTTGTTTATGGGACATACATCTTTATTTAGGTACATAATAAATTTGAACGTTTACGATAATTCCTTGAACTGAGAAAATCTCACTGAAAATTCTTTGATTAAAGAATCAATTAATGAAATAAATTCAATAATTGTTTCTTTTATTTTGTTTCTCATTGGCATCTAAATCTTTGATATTTCTTTCAAGTTTGGCAAGTACTTGTAGTTTCTTGTAATAATATCGTTTCTGAAAACATACAGTTTAGCTTCAAAAGTGTAAATTAGATCCATCGTAACGATGACTGTTTTATTCATGCCTTGAAGCTTTACGTTCAATTCATTGAAATGTTGGCATATTTCTGTAAAAATCATAAATTTTAAAAGCCACATAATATCTAGCAACTGTGGATATTGTTCAATTTTGCTCTCGTTTTGTAGAAACGGTGTGATTTCTTCCAAGCAATCAACAAATCTTTGAAGTACGTTCCCGCGACTCAAGGAGGGAACATTATTATACATTAGTAAACCACTATACACCAATTTGACTTCATCCAACTTTCACTTGTTTAAAGCCTGTGACGATATGAGTTTGACTATTTTTGTGATTAACGTTATTGCATTATCAAGAGATATTAAACCACTCTTTGCCCGTAAGGCTTGTAGGTGAATAATGCAGTGGCATTTAAAAATCGAATGTCCTACGTCTGATTTAAACAAAGAAATGAAACCGTTTTTCTTTGCCTACCATATTTGGAGCACCATCAATGGCTACTGAAACAATTTTCTTCAAATTAATTTCTTTCTCAGAAAGCGAATTTCATACTGCCGTACAAATATCTGTGCCCTTTGTAGTTGTTAACAATGATGTTATCGCAATTAATACATTCTTTCCTAATGAATTTTCCTACCCATTATCGAGCAAAGACAGCTAAACGTGCAGAATTAGTGATGTTAATACTTTCATCAAGACATAGCGATATAAAAGGAGCGCAGTTAATGTCATTTTTTTGTTGATCTGTAACATTTTCGGACAGTTTCAAGATTATATCTTTTATTGAGTTTCTAGATAGAGGAATATCTTTGATGCCCTGAATTATCTTATCTTTATTATCAAAAAGTGAGGGCGTGCATGCCAACCAAACTTCCTTCAAAAACTGTCCCTCTTGAAAAGGTTTGCCATGCCAAGCAATGACATTTGTAGCCGAGTAATTTGCCGCGCTTGAGTGACAATTTTTCCTTACATATTTCATTATAAACGTCGACTTTTTATTTTTGTCTTTTATTGCACTTGCAATTAATTCTTTTGCTCTGGTTCGCTTTTTTCACAAAAGGATTTGTGATTTGTTTCAAAATGCCGTTTTCAGACGATGTTCTGCATACCACTATTCCAGAACATAAAACACATCACCGCTTTGTCGCCTTTACTGATCATGCTATATTTCTCCGTCCACTAAGTTTGAAATTCTCTGTTACACTTACTATCTTGCACTTTTTGTATTCTTGCTGAACTAGCCATGTTAAATAGCAGTTCTAAAAATCGTAAATTTAACGCAAATAAACTTTAAAAATACAGTTGTGTTAACGAAATTGAATATTCTATGTGGTCTCGCTTGATCACACCCATAAAAAAGAAAACTTTTTACTGACTGCGCACGACTGCGGGCATATGCGCGTATTTTTTTCTGCTTTTTTTTTTTTGGAAATTGAGTACTTGTACGAAATCTCTGTAATGCCTGCCCTTTCGCTTCTGTCTCAGGTCATTAAAAATATCAAACATATAGTCGTGAGAGTGGTTTGATGAATTAGACTTACAAGACAAGAATTTGATCATTGATAAATTAGATGTATACAAACTGAACCACTAATGTAAACGTTGGAATATATTTCTTAAGCAACTTGAATATATCTAAAAGTAGTTACATACACACATCCACTATAAGTAGATAAACTTTGCATCATTAGCAATTGTAATACACGACGTAACTACGCAAGACATAACAAACGAGTCTGCTCCCCAACGCGTCGTCGTCCCACCGACTGATCCCCTCAGGGGGCTCACCTCCTTTAGGTGAGTACGGGTTTCACGCTCCCGAGGTGCCCTAGTGATTTTTTTATTCTCCCTAGGGGTTTACTGTCTTTGGTAAACACGGGCTTCACGAACCCGGGGAACCCTAGTGATCTTTCTCTATTTTCGGCCCTTTTTCTTGCCATTCCAATTTCCCTTTTCTTCTTTTCACGTCCAGACCACAGATCTACATTCAACAATGTACTTTGTTCCATCTTTGTTTTTTTCCGGTAAAAAATTTGATGTTTTTTACTACCGTACTATGGTTTCCATTTTATATTATGTTCTTTTTTTTTTTATTTGATTTTCTTATATTTCTTTCAATATTTTGATTTTGTTGCTTCTTTTATGTTCGATTATTGATTTTTTTTTGTGTCCAACTTCTTATCTTTATTTTTCTGCCACGAAGTCCTGTGGCAGACCAGGACTCAGTGGAATGAAGTTGTGTCTGATGGTTTTTCACTTTTGGTATGATGACACAACGGACTGCTCCCTGGGAAAACTGGCACTTGGAGCGGGGTTTTGAACTTCTGAGGATCTTCGGACTGGTGAGGTGGGGTCTTGGAGGAAGCGACCATGTAGAGGGTACCGGAGAAAAGCTGAGTTTTGCGTCTCAGGCCGCCAGATAGTACAGGAGCCCGGGACAGCCTAACCAGCATGTCCTGGCTGCTCTATCAGCTGGTGTATAATCCCACCTGTCTTGTAGTTCCAGGTGGTGCCTGGATAGGGTCCTGCATTGCAGAGCGGGGGGCTCTCCCAAGGCCACTACTGGTTGCTGAATCTAGGGCTAGCCCTGCCAAACTGGTCCTCTGCAACTCAAAAGGGATTCTCCTCCTCCTTTCTAAAAAAAAAATTAAAAATAAGTCAAAATATAGACACAACTCAAAACGCATTTATTAAAACCCCCAACCCACTCAATCCAACTCATGATACTCAGCCCATGGCTTCTTTAAGTCCGGGTAAAGGCCTCATGTTACCAAACCTCGACGTTGACAAACTTTCACTCCATACAAGATTTTTAATCATTTCTCTTACTAACAATGAAATGTCGAAAGTATCACCCTTTGCCATACAAAAAGCTCTCATCGGAATAGGTGGTTAACCGAAATCCGTAAAAAGATTACGTTCCGGGGATCTGCTTGTTGAAACAAACTCTGCTCTTCAAACCAAATCTTTTTTACTTGCGATGCATTTCCTCAATAGTCCTGTTACAATTAGTCCACACAAAACTCTTAATTCCTGCCGTGGTATCATTTCTGAAACTGACCTATTGGGCACCCCTGACGGGGAAATCCTCGAGGGTTTTTCCGGTCAGGGTGTTATTCAGGTCAGAAGAATCACCATTAAAAAAGACTCTACACGTATTCCAACTAAACATTTAATTTTAACTTTCAATAGCCCAATACTACCGACAAATATCAAAGCTGGATACCTTAACTGTAGAATACGCCCATACATACCGAATCCTCTGCGCTGCTTTAAGTGCCAGAGGTTCGGTCACTCACAAACTTCCTGCCGCGGTCAACTTACTTGCTCTAGATGTGCATCTGTTGGACAAGCGTCCACAGATTGCAATCTAGAGCCAAAATGTGTTAATTGTTTACAACCTCATCCATCAGATTCCAAAATATGCCCTAAATGGAAAATAGAGAAACAAATACAGGAAATAAAAACAACTAAAAATATTTCTTACCCAGAAGCACGTAAATTAATAGTCCCACAGTTATCTCAAACTTACGCTCAAGCTGCCAAATCCTCTACTTTAAATAATTCTACCCAAACAGATGAAAACATAACTAAAATAAAATGTCCACCTTTAAAATTACTTGCACCACTATCATCCAAACAAAGAACACATATTCCTACTGCTGTTACCACATCATCCTCAGCCCAAACGCAACTCTTACCCTCCATCTCTTCAAAAACATCTACAACATCAAATCCTCAGCCACCAACTCCCATATCCAAGACAAAAGGGAAAATTAAAGAACAACCATCTCCACTACATCGTCCCCGAAAAGATAACATAAAAATACACTTAATGCGCATAAAACCTCCGTCCAATTTAAAGAAAAATCCTGAAAAACACACATCCGTAAAGATTGCGAGGGAACAAGATTCCCCCAATGAAACATCTCCCGTCTCCAAAAAATCTCGAAGACGGAAAACTTTTAAAACCTCGGATGACATGGACACAGACGCTAATCCTTCTGACACGGATTACGTCACAGGTCTGGCATCCGAGGAAGATGAGAGCTTTTTAGAGGCTGATTTTACACAAGTGGCAGATAATCCCTTGAAAGGGCCCCTTTCGCAAAGTTCGCTCAAAAAATAACTTCCCTGGTTTCTTGGAACTGTCGTGGCTATAGATCGCATACAGATGACGTAAAAGACATCATATGTCAGTATCATCCAGTATGCGAAGCACTTCAAGAGACTTTCTTGAAGTCTTGTCACACAAGAAAGATACGTCGATATGGTTGTGTGCGGAAAGACACGGAAGGACCCTCTGTGTCCGGAGGTGTATGAATTTTTACATCCCTCGATGTTCCATCTAGTGCTCTGCCACTCCATACCTCGTTGCAGGCTGTAGCCGTGAGAATCCACTCCACGAGCCTAATCACAGTCTGCTGTCTTTACTTGCCACCAAATACTGCTATCCACCAACATAACTTGAACAACCTGATTAATCAGTTGCCAGCACCCTTTGTCATACTTGGTGACTTCAATGGGCATAGCACTCTGTGGGATAGTGCGAAGACGAACCCTCGTGGCAGACAGATTGAACAGGTGCTTTCTGATCACTGTCTCTGTCTGCTCAATCACGAGTAACCAACGTACTTTCACGAACCCACACGATCCTTTCACACATTACATTTGGCCATCTGCTCACCGTCACTCTTCCCTAATTTCAGTTTGTCTATTGAGAAGGACCTGTATAATAGTGACCACTTCCCTGTTATCCTTTCTCACGATTCTGATACGGATGGAAAAACCTTTCTACCTACATATTCTTATCGTCGTGCAGACTGGGCCCTTTTCACACAGTTGGCCGTGATAACAGATGCAATGGTCAAGACAAAAAGTGTTGATACAGCTGCACAAGAAGTCACCAATGTTTTGATTACTGCTGCTGAATTATCCATACCAAAGAGTTCAAGTCATTCATTCCAACATTACAAACCTTGGTGGAATACTAATTGTCAGACAGCATATAAGAACCAACGGAAGTTATGGGGAATCTTTCGCAGATATCCCACTACGGAGAATCTCTTGGCGTTCAAAAAGGCAAAAGCAAATGCTCGCAGAGTAAGGCGTCAGAGTCAGAGGCAATCCTGGATCCGATATCTGTCCTGACTCACTTCATTAGCGTCCAGTAAACAATTATGGGAAAAAGTTAAGGCTGCTAACGGGATATATCGGAATTTTCCTTCCCTATTTTACAAACCTCGAACTCTATCTTTTCTTCCCCAGTCGAAAAATTGCCAACATTCTCGGTGAAATTTTTCAGAGTGTATCGAGTGCAGCCTCTTATAATTCTCGTTTTCTCGAAATTAAAAGGCAAGCAGAACGTACCCCGATTGACTTTTCCACTCGTTCCTTTTTTCCATATAACTGTGATCTTACGATGACTGAGTTAAAAAAAGGCACTCTTACAAGCCTACAATACAAGCCCTGGACCGGATGGAATCACATACACGATGCTTCGTCATCTACATCCAAACTCTCTAGCCAACATTCTTTTTTTATTGAACAGAGTTTGGAAGGAGCATTGCTTTCCCTCCAGCTGGAGGGAAGCCATTGTGATTCCAATCCTTAAGCCGGGCAAGGTGGCAACAGATCCTCTGAGTTACCGTCCCATTGCTCTGACGAGCTGCTTCTCTAAGATCTTTGAACGCATGTTTAATATTCGATTAGTGTATGTTTTAGAGAAAGAAAAGTGTATTTCTCCTCTACAGAGTAGATTCCGCAAGGGCCGATTCTCTCTTGATAACCTTGTTTTTTTAGAATCCCAAATCAGGGATGCCTTTGTTAGGAGAAACCACTTGGTTTCTCTTTTCTTTGATATAGAAAAGGCATATGACCGAACTTGGCGTTATGGGATTCTCCGTAATATGTATGATTTTGGCCTAAGGGGAAATCTTCCCATTTTTATTTTTAACTTTTTAGCTGTTCGTTCTTTTAATGTACGCATTGGTCACTCCTCTTCTCATAAATTCATTCAAAAAAAAGATCAAGGTGTTCTTCAAGGTAGCGTTTTGAGCGTTACCCTTTTTAATATTCATATGAGTAACATACTTCATCAACTTCCACCTTCAGTGCAAGGAATGCTTTATGTTGACGATCTGCAAGTCTCTTGTCAAGGATCAGATATGCGACTAATTGAGCGACAGCTGCAAACAACTGTCAGTCGATTAGTTCAGTGGTGCGATCAGAATGGACACACGATATCTCCATCCAAGAGCAGCTGTGTCCATTTTTGCAGAAAACGTAATCTACACCCAGATCCTTCTATTCATATAGGACATATTCAAATACCTGTCGTCAGTGCGGTGCGCTTCCTCGGAGTAATCTTTGACTGCAAATTGACTTTCCTTCCGCATGTCCTTTCCTTGCGGAAGAAGGGTGAACGATCCTGTGATAAGTTGTGGTAAAATGTATAATTTTGTAGTTTTCCCCAACAGACGGATTCTCACGGACAGCACTTTTATTCAATATAAACATGTAAATTTTTCAAATAAAGTACCCACGCGGGTAATATTTCAAAATGGCCTCCGACCTAACGCGCCGGTGCCGAGAAACTCTCTCTCTCTCTACTTAAAAAAAAACGCATTCTTACCGGAGGGGAGCACAGTGCGCCTCCTGGTGAAGGGAGGAAATACTACACCCCCCACACAAGATTGTTGTTTCACACATGATACTCAATCTGATTATAAAGCATAAAATAATATACATTCATATAACACACTAAAATACAAGTAGTTAGCATTACCTCACACTTAAAAAATATGAAAAATAGCATACATAACAAATTACACAAAACTAAATTAAGAATACAGTTTTGATATGATTAATTATACCATAATAATCAAGAAAATTGAAATTTAAGGAATTCACATAATAAACATTAATATAAAAAAACTGTTACTCGAAAAGAAACACTAGCATTTTTAAATGTAAATAGACACACAAATAATATAATGAGATACACAAAATAAGATAAAGAAAATAATTATTCACTAAATCTAAAATTTTCTTTTTAAAATTGAAAAGGACATTTGTTACACTAATCGTGAGAGTGCATCAGCATGAGGCATTTTCACACCAGGACAATGTTTGATTGTCACATTGAACTTTTGTATTGCAAAAGCCCATCTTTGTAGCCTCGCAGATTGTGGTGCACTTTTTGTTAAGTAGGGTAAAGGGTTATGATCAGTATAAAATTCAATTTCAGTCCCAAATACCCACACTTCGAACTTTTTTCAGCTCCACACAATCGCAAATGCCTCTCGTTCAATAGTTAACCATGACTGTTGGGTCTTGCTTAATTTTTGACTTGCATAAGCAATTGGGTAACACTTATCACCACATTTTTGCGACAGGCAAGCAGCTATGCCAATTTGCGATGCATCTGAATGAATGGTATACTGTTTATCAGGAACTGGAGAGTACAGCGAAGGTGCTTCCACTAAAGCCTTTTTAGAAGATGAAATGAGGAATCATGTTTCTCAGTCCATGGGATGGAATCAGGTACTCTCTTTTTTTTTTGAGTTCCGTCAATGGATACACAAGTTCTGAATATTTAGGAATATACTCACGATAGTAATTACACGGTCAAGTACACTACGAAGCTCCTTCTTCGTTTTAGGCACTGGTAAGTTGTTGATAACTGCAGTCTTTTCGGGATCTGGTTCGTGCTTACCAGAACCGATAATATGACCCAAATATTTAATTTGAGCTTTTCCAAAGGCACACTTTTTGAGGTTCACAGTGAAATTTAACTCTGAAAGTTTCGTTAAAATAGTATCCAGATGAAGAAGATGTTCTTCCCAATTTTTGGAGAAGATTGCAATGTCGTCGATGTAGGCACGTGAAAATTCTCTGTAACACGATAATGCTTTGTTCATTTCACGCTGAAATGTGGCAGAGGCATTTTTCAAACCGAAACTCATCACCTTGAAATGGTACTGTTGCCGATGAGTCTTGAAAGATGTAAGATTTTTGCTGTCTTCAGCCATGGGTATAGCCCAATACCCCTTCAAGAGATCTAACGTGGTGATGATATTGGCTCTTCCAATAGAATGTATGAGCTCCACTGCATCTTCCATCGGAAAATCATCAGACACACTCTCCGAGTTCAGAGCTCTGAAGTCAACGCAAAGTCGTAGGGTACCATCTTTCTTGTTAACGCAAACAATTGGATAGGCTATTTCTGCGTCAGATTCTTCAATTAAATCAAGTCGCAAAAGCTCCTCTATTTGCTCATCAACTTTAATCTTCAAGGACTCTGGTATGCGATATACGAACGGCTTTTTACGTTCAATGTTCGGCTTTAAGCGAATTCGACGAGTCCCTACTTTGGCTATTTTCACATCACTTGTGAATAGTGTTTGGTGTTTTAGAACAATCACTAGCACTTGTTCCCTCTCACTCTCCTTCAGATGATTCAGATTGATTTCATGTAGAACTCTTTCAGATGTGGACCTCGATAAATTAGGAGTGGGATGGATTTCTCCGAATTCGTGGTCACCTTCAAAAATGACCCCAACTGCAAGTGCACGAGGATGATACTTCCTGATCTTATTCACGTGAACATGTCTTACAGTTCCATCGGACAGTTTAACTTTATACGAATGGGGTGGATGGTGTTGAATTATCTCTCCAGGTCCAGTCCATCTCGCATAGATCTTATTACTAGAATCTGGTATCAGCAAAACAACTTGTTCTCCGATGCTAAAATTCTTCACAGATGACCTCTTGTTGAAGTAATCTCCATAAGCCTTTTGTTTCTGAGCAGCAGTTAAAGAGGCACTCTCAGCAGCCTTTTCCATATTTATCTTCATTTCCTGAAGGTAATCAGCAGCTGACTGGGAAATGTTCGTCGGAAGATGTATTTCACCTGCCCAGGATGATTTAAGAATGGCTAACGGCTCTCGAGCTTCTCTGCCACAAAGTAACCTAAATGGTGATACACCAGTGGTAGTGTTCGGTACTTCACGGTATGCAAACAACAGAAAAGGTAATTGTCGATCCCAGCTTCGTGGATCTTCACGAATAACGTGATGAATCATGTCCTTCAATACCTTATTCCATCTTTCAACTAGTCCGTTGCTGGCCGGGTAGCCAGGACAGGAAAACCTAGGACTAGATCCAATCCTTTTCGTAAATTCTTGGGTTAAAGCCGACTTGAAGTTTGTGCCTTGTACACTGGCACTTATACTCGGAATTCCAGTCCTCGAAAATATTTGTAATAGAGAGTCACATGCATTTTTGGCTGTTAGGGATCTAAGTGGTACTGCTTCAGGCCAACGTGTATGTTGATCCATCATACAAAGAACGTATTTATGCCCTCTACCAGATGGCGGTTGAATAGGTCCGATCACGTCTATGTTAACAATCTCAAAGGGAAGTTCAGGACGGACAATAGGTGTAATGGGAGCTCGATCTCCAATTTTCTCAGGCTTCCGAAGCTGACACCCTTTGCATGTCTGGACGAATTCAGCAATTTCGCCAGACATATTTGGCCAAAAGAAATTATATTTTATCCTCTCTTTTGTTTTCTTAACCCCCATATGACCTCCAAAAACTGACTCATGGGCTAGTTTCATTACCTTATCTATTCTGCAGCGCGGTAAAACTAATTGCATAACTGGTTCATTTAGAATTTTATCCCTGTGATAAATTAATCCATCAATTAATAAAAAATTTTCTTTGTTTAATTTTAACTCTGCACGAACCTTTTCAAGAGAATCACAAGTATTCTGCTCATCTTTCATTTTAGTGTAATCCGAATTAAAATTTATGTTATCTGAGTCACTCTCAACATAAAATATATCTTTCCCACACTCTGCTTCATTTTCATCATTTGAAAACGTAATAGAACTACCAGCCGATTCGGCAAAAATCTCATTTTCCTTTTTATTATTTTTGTCATTTATTGAACACAAAGACTCATATAAAGCAGGAGGTATTAAAGCATCTGTATTTAATTTATCTGTGATCGCTACCAAGCAATCCATTGGATGATTCAAAGAATTATTATCAAGAGCTATAGCGGTTTTAATTAGTTTTGTTTCTATATTTTCTCCGAATGCAGAGCTTAAAGTAATTTTTCCGAATTCATCATTAGAGCTATCTGGAAAGGTATCGGAATTGCATATAAAAATCTGGGTTCCGCTATCCAAAACACAATTTATTGCTTTCCCGTTAATATAAACAATTCCATATTTCAAAGGCTCAAGGTCAACTTTCGGTTGTACATATTGCACTTGAGAAGTCTCTTTTTTCTCGTTTTTTAATTTAGAATACTTTCTATTACAATCTCGAGCTAAATGGTTTTCACCACAAATGTAGCATTCTATTTTTTTATTTAACCTACTTTGTTTTGAGTTAATAAATTTGTTTTCTTTCGAATTGAGATTTATTACTTCCCGTCTCGCGTTAGGAGGGATATATTTAAAATCCTTTCGTGAGTCATTCTGATTATGACATGCTCTATGTGTAAACTCCGAAAATGATTTTCCTTTACAAGCATAAAACATGTCACACTCTTTTCCCATTTGAATTGGTTTAAACCAATTTTGCTCCTGTTTTATATTTATATGAACGGCAGTTTCATTTTCTAATGTTTCATATAGTTTATCGCTAACAATTAACTCCTTTAAAGAATTAAAATCATTTACATTTCTCAAATTACAGTATTGATCCCAATTCGTTAACAAACGAGATGCCAACTGAACATGCGTTTCATTTGGCATTCGTTTCGCTTTTTGAAAATTTTGCAAGCAAATTAAAGGTGTTGGCTCAAATTCTCTTAGAACTAAACTTTTTATTTTATTATAGTCGCTTATTTCTTCGTCTTTTACATAAACCAAAATATTTTCGGCCTTTTCTCCTAGCAAATTTAAAAGAATCTCTCCTTAAAATTCATCCGGAACATTTTTGGTTTTAAATGAACGTTCTAAAGAAGAGAAAGATAAATTCCACCCCTCTTGTTTCTTAGGAATTGGAAGAGTTAAAGTACGAACACTTAGAACAAAATTTTCTATCGAAGTTTGCTGTGTTTCGGGATTTGTACACTGCAACTCATTGCTATCCCTTTGACTTTCCAATTTTTCCCTTTCTAAATTTATTTTTCCCAATTCTATTTCCAGTTTAACTTTTTCCAGATTTATTTTTTCAAACTCAAGTCGCGATTCTGCCGTTACACGTGCTTGCTCTTCCTTTGCCAGATTTATTTTTTCAAACTCAAGTCGCGATTCTGCCGTTACACGCGCTTGCTCTTCCTTTGATTTTCTGTCCGAAATAATCGAATCTAAATAGTCATCAATAAATTCTTTATTGTTTTTATATTTGTCGCTATCTAAAATTAAATTTTTCAAATCTATCATTCTCATTTCTGGGGTTATTTCCTCACCCAATTCCTCCGCAATTAATATTAAATCTTCCTTTCTAGCTCCGCGAAACATGCTTAGAAAGAAAGAACTATACCAAATGAATTAACCCAGAAAATTTAGAAAGAAATAAAAAAACCTTGCTGAATTCGCTCAAAACGATACAAAAGGGTTGCCTACCTCGTGGTTCCTTTTGACGTCTTGACTCCCTCAGGCGTTCTATATCCTGTCGTGATGCGCCAATGTGATACGTTGTGGTAAAATGTATAATGTTGTAGTTTTCCCCAACAGACGGATTCTCACGGACAGCACTTTTATTCAATATAAACATGTAAAATTTTCAAATAAAGTACCCACGCGGGTAATATTTCAAAATGGCCTCCGACCTAACGCGCCGGTGCCGAGAAACTCTCTCTCTCTCTCTACTTACAAAAAAAACAACACATTCTTAGCGGAGGGGAGCACAGTGCGCTTCCTGGTAAAGGGAGGAAACACTACAGATCCCTCAACATCTTAAAAGTACTATCCAACACCTTATGGGGAGCGGATAGAGTCTCGTTACTCCAAGTGTACCAAGCACTAATACTTTCACGTTTGGACTATGGTTGTGTAGTGTACGGTTCTGCTCGTACATCTGTATTAAAACGACTGGACACAATACATCATTCTGTTCTGAGAATCTGCTCTGGTGCCTTCAGAACTTCGCCTGTTACCAGCTTGTATGTGGTACGCCATCAACTACCTTTAGAACTAAGGCGGAGGCAATTAAGTGCAAATTATTTTATTCGTACCATGTCTGTTCCTTCTCATCCATTAAAACCCTTTGCTCTTGCCATTGGTCTCAACCGACTTTATGAGGCGCGTTCATTTCACATCAAACCTTTTTCAGAAAGAGCGAAGGCTGTTCTAAACGACGCTCATTTAAATAACATAAATATCCAGGAAAATAATATCCTTGCTTTTCCACCCTGGGACATCCAAATTTTTAACTATCACAACCCCTTTTCGGGCTATGACAAAGCAGGCACTGCTGCTGTTATTTATCAGCAACTCTTTTCTTTTCATCGCAGTAAGTATTCTAAGTACATACCCGTCTACACGGACGGGTCGAAGACTGCAGGACATGTTGTTTTTAATAATACCATTTTAAGTTTTAGCTTACATAATTCCATGTCTGTCTTTAGTGCTGAATTAACAGCCATTCTTGTTGCACTTCAACATATAATAGTTTCTAACCACCGTCATTTTTGTGTGTACACTGACAGCATGAGTGCTCTAGAATCCTTGCACTTTTCAACAGAGCATAGACACCCCACTGTGATAGAAATACTTCTTCTGCGAAAACTAGAAAGGAAGGGTTTTGATATAATTTTTTCCTGGGTACCTGGACACGTGGGTATACTTGGTAATGAGCAGGCTGATACCGCTGCACGATCCATGTCTGATCACTTGCAGCGGCCTGTCTGTTACCAGGATTTAAAAACTTCTGCACAGAGAACTATATCCATCGTGTATGGCAAGAGACTTGGGATGAACAGGTCCTCAACAAACTGCATAACATTCATCCTTCCACTTCTCACATATTCAGTTTGTCAAATTTTAATAGATTGTCCCGTTTTTAACCGTCATCGCATCACCTTCTTTCATACATCTGTTTTAACCTTATCTGACTTGGTGGGGGAAACTCCCCACCAAAACCTTTTTGCCTTGCTTTTAAAAATTGGATTTTTACATTTGATTTGATTTATGTGTTTCTTTGTATTTTTACTATACTATATGTATGCATGCGTGCAAGCACGCATGCATATACATCTGTGCATATACTTTTATACATATATCTTTTACAAAATGACTTTTTCTTTTAACTAGTGTTTGGCGCAGCTTGGCCAAAATTGGCCCTTGAGCCATTAAAACTCACAATCTTCATCATCATCCCACCGACTGATCACTTGCATTTGTTCCTTATACTTCAGAGTGAATTTAATTATTTTCATCTAAAATGCAAACCGTTTTTCATCGGTGGCGCGCTAAAAATATTCTGTCGCGTGCCATCAATGTCACACGTGCCATAGGTTCGCCGTCCCTGCTATAGTGCAATAGTTTTTTAAAAAATTATACCTAAAAGCAAAACATTATGCTTAGGAGAAAAAGAGAATAAACTAAACATTTGTAAACATTTGCTTACATTTTTGCCAATTATTTTTTTAATATTTTAAGGTCATTTTTTCAACGAACATTTATAGGTGTTATTTTTTTTAATTAAGAGAAATATGCACTATTATTTTATTCTAAAATTGAAAAATCGATTTTTTGAATGTGTATGATGTCCTGTTGGGGTTGTGGCTAATGCCACCTGTCTGTCGTAGTCAGATCGAGGCCCATGAAACCGATCGTGGCAAGAGGCTAGAAGTACGCCGGTCGTTGGTCTCGAGCACCATACAGGTGACAGTACGAATTAGCTCGGCGAAATTCCCCGAAGAGACGATAGATGGCGACACCACCTATCTCCACCTTTACAATTTAGACATGGAACTGAAGGGGAGAGACATATTCTCCAGTACCTTACACTTATGAATCAGCACACAAGACTTTCGGACCCACTGATTTAAACAGCACGTACTCCGTGTGTACTCGGAGGGTATTTGGAGGCATCGGGCATTGAACCTACGACTTCTAGGCTGGAGTCCGATACTCTAACCACTAGGCTACCCACGGACAAGATGTCCTGGTTCCTTTAATTTAACAGAGTGTTTGAAACGCCGTTTAAAAGAACACTTGAAACGCAAAGTTTAGAGAACACAGTACAAAATTAGGTGTCATATCTGTAATGTAATTTGACAGTAGGGTACAGTGTGTATCTCTAGTGTAATGCAATGACTGTACATTAAGTCAGTATCTAAAACCTGAGCAGAAAATTTTGTTTTAATGTGAATTATATATCCCATGCTATAGTAATTCTCTAAGAAAATATATCGGAATTCTGGAAAAAGTTATGATTTTTCTTTATTTCTCTGGTTATTTAATGTTACAGTAAAAAAAAAATGTATGAGTAGATTATAATAAAAAGAGAAAAATTTATTAGTACCATTGATAGTAAGAAAAATATAAAAAAATATTGTTAATATGTGCATTAATAATGAAGCTGCTTTAAATTCACTTCAAATATTTGCGTGAGATAATTAAAAATTGCTGCTTAATTAGATATCCCAGACTATTTTCCTTGTGTAAAGTTCAATGAAACTTTAGATATATAGTGTCTAATTTTTCATATCAGTAACTCCCACTTAGTTCTTTTTCACTTACACTTGTAATTAATCCTTCCATACACATTGAAACAACAAATATTTTGAAGTGTGCACATGTATATTAATAAACTCTGACACAACTTACATATACATTTTATTCGATTAATTTGCATCTAATTTCCATTAAAAAATTTTGAAAAAATTTTAAAAATTTGGAGTTTAGTAAATAACTTAAAATTAAAACAAGTAATATAAAAAAAAGAAGTCGATTCCTACTTAGGTCTACAAAGAAAATTTTTATTTTAGTTACTTTTTATTAAATAACTAGCTGTTATACCCGTACTTCGTACGGATAAATTGAAAAATTAAACAATACCGATTGAACAATAAAGAAGTTTTTAATGCGTTAATTTTACGTGAATTGCAAATTAAACAAAAAAAGCTTTTTGCATATCTCAGCTAAACAAAAAAATGAAACAAAGAAAAAACTTTTACTAAATTTTAAGTCTGTAGATTTAATAGCTGATAAAAAGGAATTTTTTTTATCTATAACTCCCCGTAACTCTCTGGTCGATTTTTGAAAACACCTTCCTAAGCTGATATCTCTCGGCAAAAGTAATACATTGTTACAAATTTTGTGTAATAAACGCTTTAAAAAGTATAAATAATTTATATCTGGAAGTGTAATACGTTAATACTAATTTTGTTGTATTTATTTTCTGTTAAAATTGTAATCAGACTCACACTCCGCCTGCTCAAGCTTTTGCAGTTCCTGGCGTAGACAAAACAAAATGCAAAGTTTTGATTCACACATAAGACAGATATATGCTGTCGCGGGCTTTTTTGCAGATGGCAGAATTTTTTCCTACTTACTTGACAATTATCGTTATATTTTGGACACTTCACACAATATTTTTATAAATTATAGCCTATGTGTTATTCTGATGTATAAGCCATATTATTGTAAAGTTTCATTAAAATCCATTCAGCTGTTTTTGCGTGAAAGAGTACCACACAAACATTCACGTTTATAATATTAGTAAGGATAGCTGGTATAACCTTCTTCGCACGGGTGAATTGAAAATTTAAGCAATACAGACAGAAGGATAAAGAAGTTTTCAATGAGTTAATTTTACATGAATTGTAAATTAAACAAAACAAAAAAAAGCCTTTTGCATATCTAAGGTGAAAAAAAACCATGTTTGCTAAATTTTAAGTCTGTAGATAGAATAGCTAATTAAAAAGGGTTTTTCTTTTTACTTATAACGCCCGTAACTCTCTTATGGATCGATTTTTGAAAACACTTTACTTCTGCTCAGCAAAATTAACACATTGTTACAAATTTTGTGTAATAAACGTATTAAATAATGTAAATTATTTGTATTTGGATGTGTAAAAAGTTAACATTACTTTCTGATGCACTTATTTTATGTTAAATAGAGAGACAGACAGACAAAAATTTTAAAAATTGATCTTTTCATATAAGCACCGTATATACTTTTAAATGCATTTGGTAAAAAGCTGGTAATTTCAAATTACAAACAGACACTTCATTTTTATTTGTATGTATAGATATTGCGGAGGATAAATGAAATTATTTACAGTTTTGAATAAACTTACTTAATTTAAGGGTGTAAGTGCTCTTTTTCACCTAAAACGTAATTAAGAATATTTATTTTAGAAACAACTATCTACGTACTTAACTAAATAAAACAACCTGTTGGCTCTGTGATCGCCAACCCACTGCACACTCAAACTTGTACAATCACTCTTGCAAGACAAACATTTATTGTGACTGCTTTGTGCAGTGTTTGGCAATGAAATAAACAATAGAGGTATGAAATTGGCTTACCTCTATTTAAATGCGGAGCCTTGTGAGAAATCAAATGACGTAAAACACAAAAACTTCCTAATTTAAGTGTAAATACTGTCTATGTTATGGAAAAAATTGATGTTGCTCAGTGTTCTTGAGAGAGAATTAAATCATTGGAATGATTATGAGCGTTGAATGCAACAGTTCAAAACAGGTCTAAGTAGAAGAAGGGTGAAACGAATTTTCAAGCCGGGGGGAGAGGATCGCGTGACCTTTAACACTGCCGATGGGGTGAGGACTGTGTAGGGTGAAACGAACACAAACGAAGCCGCAAGCAAGGGGAGATCCCTATTGAAATAAATAATCCCTATCTGAAACGGATATTGTTCACCATTTCATTCATTTTAATTTTATTTTCGCGGAACCCTAATTTTTCTTTCTATACTTAAAGCAGCCTAAGTTATTTCTTATAACATTAGTTATATGCCAGTGAAAGTTTCATCAAAATTGGTCAAGCCGTTTCAGAGATTAACCGGAACAAACAGAAAGACAGACAAAAATTTTAAAAATTAATTTTTTCATATAAGTACCATATATACTTTTAAATGCATTTAGTAAAAAGCTGTTAATTTCAAATTACAAACAGACACTTCATTTTTATTTATATGTATATATTAGAATTAATATAAATATTTATATACATATGACAGAATCACATTATGAACTGACAAAATGGAAAGCGATTTTCCTTGCAATTTTTCATTTTCTTTTCTATATATGGTGTTGGACTATTTTTTTTGGCTACTATTTATTCATTCATTAAATTTAATTATTCCTATACAATAGTATAGTTAAAAAAACATTCTCAGAAATTAGGCCATCCCAGTTGGGATTTGAAGCCACGATCTTAGGAATTGAAGTACGACGCGCTATCCATTGAGCTACAGGGACAACGAATGATATATGATGTTGAACTATTATTTTTGTTGGTTACTATTTAATTATTAATTTTTAAAATATTAATGAATTCATATTTGAAAAAATGTATTAACATCAAGTGTCATATCCACTACAAGTTTGAAAAAAATGTATTTGAAATTGAGTGGATGAGTAAAAAGTATTTTATTAACGATTGAAAATTTCAACAAGATATATATATAAATATAAGCGGATCCAACAGACGTTGTCGTGTACATGCATCGTAAATTCAAAAATTCCAAATTTTTATGAATAAGCTTTAACAATCCCAACCGTTTGGATGAAAATTTGTATTAAAAAGTTATTACAATATCTAACGTCATTACATATACGGTTATCACAATTCGATCAATCGATAGCGTGTGAGTATGAGTATACTATGAGCGAAGTTAAATGTGGAGGCTGTGTGAATAAAAACTTCAACTTGTTTTAATTAAAGGTGAAAAAGTTGACACACTTAAACTACTTTATAACAGGTATATTTATTAAATTGTACATAAACTATTGTCATTGGATGTACAATATTTTTGGTTAATTCTTGAGGGGTATAAACAAATAAATTCGATGGTTTTCCAGCTCTGAAACACGCAACACATAATTGACCGTGAGAATAGTACGAAGTTTCTAAATTTAAGCCACAAATCTCCATTGTTTGACCTTTTGACTTATTAATAGTCATATGAAATGACAAGCGAATATGAAGTTGTAAACGTTTAAATGGTGCAGGCGAATCTGAAGGAATCATTAGGATCCGCGGTAAAAGTACAACTTCACCTTAAAATTTTCCACACACACACACACAACGGAAAATCTCTTAAAAATTAATCTTGAAAAAATCTAAAACGAATTTTTTAAAAAAACTCTTCTTACTGCATGTCATTAGGACCCATAGTAATTATGTGCCAAGTTTTGATCTGGGTTGCTTATAAGTGAAACACACACACAAACTCTTTCTTTTATTAGTATAGATTTCCGATATGAAATTTTTTTTAAATAAAATAAAGTCCAGCCGTTTAGGAGGAGTTTACTCACATACACATGCACAGGTTTATATATAAAGAGTGTTTTTTTTTCAGGTATAGAAGTTTAAGTTGGCATTACTTTCCAAGATGGCGACCGATTTAACAGCTGTCAAGTGATTTATTCTCAGTTTGGTTTGGCAATTCATCAAAACGATCATCAAGCAAGGCGTAGATTCGTCGAATGACCCCAAAACGAGATTGCCGTTGTTCCCGATTTTCATAAGTGAATTTTGTTTAGCGATGAAGCGAACTTCTGGTTGAATGGCTACGTCAACAAACAAAACTGCCGCATTTGGAATGAAGCTAATCCACAAGTGTATGTCGAAACACCGTTACATCCAGAAAAATTGACTGTTTGGTACGCTTTATGGGCTGGTGGAATCCTTCTTCAAAAACAATGAAGGCCACAACGTTACAGTCAATGGTGATCGGTATAGAGCCATGATTACTAACTTTTTTATTCTTGAATGGAACAATCATGATGTCCAGGAGCTGTGGTTCCAACAAGACGGCGCAACATGTCACACAGCTCGTGCCACAATGGATTTATTGAAAGACACGTTTGGTGACCGCCTAATTTCACGTTTTGGACCTGTGAATTGGCCTCCAAGATCTTGTGATTTAACACCGCTAGACTATTTTTTGTGGGGCTATGTAAAGTCATTGGTCTACGCGGATAAGCCACAAACGCTTGACCGTTTGGAAGACAACCTTCGCCGTGTTATTGCCGATATATGGCCACAAATGTTCGAAAAAGTCATCGAAAATTTTACGTCCAGATTGGACTACATCCGAGCCAGCCGTGGCAGTCATATGCCAGTCATATTTAAAATGTAATGCCACAAGATTATCTTTTGAATAAAAAAAAATTCATGTCAATCGAATAATATATCGTTGTTTTATTGCAATTTAAAGTTCTATACCTCTAAAAAAACACCCTTTATAAAAATATAGCGTATCGTGGCTTTTCTTGCCACGCATTAGCAGCATAAATAGAACACAGGAGTAAAACAATTGTGCGTTTTAAGGTTTTTAGTTAATATCTTTTTAACTAATTGCGATATCAGACCTAATTGTAAATCTAAACCATTCTCGAGTTCACTGGAACAGGCACAAAATATTTCATCAAAATCGGTCCAGCCGTTTAGGAGGAGTTTAGTCACATACACATCACAGAAGATTTATATATATATATATATATATATATATATATATATATATATATATATATAGGGAAGAGTGTGAACTAATAGTAGGAACTAAAAAAAATGTAATCCCTATACATATATGAATAATAAACATATAAAATTATATAATGGTTCATTAAATAATTCTTTCAGGCATAACAATAACATTTTAGAAAAAGGATATTTAAATTGAAAAAAAAAAGATACTGGGGTTTTTTTTTTTTGCTTAATGAGATCAATTACATTTTAGTAGCAGAATTTTCGATCTTCAAGTCCATCTCTTCTATAAGTTTTTCTCTTCGTACCTACACACAGATACTAGTAGCAATCCACTCGTTTCAATGTGTATTTCATGATGTTGTATGATTATATATTGTTTTTATCAATATTATTATAAATGTTATTAATACTAAGTAATAGCATTGAGCTTTGGGTTGTATTCAAAAACATTCTTATAGACCTCACCTATTCATTTAAAAAGGTCAGAGCTTAAATTTCTGAACCCCAAGTGCATGTATCATTCACGACTCTTTAGTTTACCTCTTTCATAGGATTCGATTCAACTCAACAAAAGACACAAGCTTGCCAAATTTCACGAATGTAGATCTACTAGTTCGTGAGAAGGAAAAACCTTTGAAAGCCCTTTCTGGAGAATCAGTTTCCTCAAAACTTATTCTTAATTGATCTCTACTCCACAAAAGAAACATGTGTGCCAGATTTCAAGTCTTCGGGTGTTATAGACCCGGAGATCTCGTGATAGGTGCGTGAGTGATTCACTTTTCATCCTGTATATGGAAGGAGGTTTTGTTTGGAAATTTAAGACCAAAATTATCATAAAATAAAACCTTCAAAACAAAAAGGCAGTAAGAAGAGGGGGGAGGAGAGTTAAGTATATTTTATGAATTAAACTTTCTCTCTTGTGGGTAAATTATATTTATTAGGTTTTTGAAACAACCGAGAATGTATAAGCCAAGAACGAACCTAAAAAGGATCATTTACTAAACTAAACTCATTGGCGTAACAACTCACGAGGGCCAAGACCTACTGTGCCCCTCTTAGTATTCGTGACCTTGACCACTGAGCTGCATGAGCAGATGTTCCGAAGAAAGTGGAGACAAGGGACGTGAATTTAGAACTGCTTCGATTTGTGCCATCAACGTAGTTAACTCTTCGAAGATCATGATAGATGATTTCGCTACCCTCAACAAAATGCGTTTCATGGACTTAATGTTTGCTTCCCACAATCCACCGAAATGGGGAGAAGCGGGTGGAATGAAGTTCCATTCGATTCCCTCTTCCGCGCTGAATAGCTGAATTCTGTTGGACTTGCAAATTTCGTTCCATTCATTAAGAATGTTTCTTGCTCCCTTGAAGTTCGTTGCATTGTCACTCCAAATGACGGATGGCTTGGATCTCCTTGCTATAAATCGTCGGAGACATGCTAGGAAGGCTTCTGTGGTCAAGTCGGAAACAACTTCTAAATGAGTGGCTTTTGTACTGAAACAGATGAAAATGGCAATATACGATTTTAAAGTCACTCTTGATCTTTTTAAATTTGGTTTCGTGATTATAGGACCAGCGTAATCCAATCCAACTTTTTCGAAGGGTCTAGAAGGCAGAATTCTGTCTCGTGGTAAATCTCCCATCATCTGGTTTATTGTCTGGGTTTTCGTGCGAAAACACGTAATACATTTATTTAATATTCTTCTTACACGGTTCTGACCCGATGGGATCCAATAAAACTGTCTTATTAAATATAATGTGGTTTGCAAGCCAGAATGTAATGATATTTACTAAAAGAGGAATATCTAGAGATTAAATTATTTTCAATTTGCCTCTTTTCAACCGCTGTATTTACATTAATTGATTTCTTCAATTCTAATTTATCGTTGCTTATTTCGGTTTCAATTATAGGTTCTGAAAATAATGGCCATTCTGTTTGTTTCATTGTCAACCACTTGGGACCATGCCACCATATTTTGTTATTTTTAAGATCATTTAAAGGCAAACCCCGACTTATTAAATCAGTGGGATTATCCTTTCCGTTACAGTAGCGCCATTCCTTGGGATCACTTAGTTTTTGTATTTCTTTAATTCTATTCTTTACAAACACTTTATGTTTATTAAAATCCCCCTTGATCCAGTAACATGCTATAGACGAATCAGTCCAATAAAAACGACTCACAGGCAGTATGAGTGCAGTTGCGATTTTGTCACTTAACCTTGCAGATAAAAGTGCGCCCATAAGCTCCAATCTAGGGATCGAAAGAGTTTTTAATGGAGCTACCCGACCTTTTGATGCTACAAAACTAGAAATAATATTTCTATCGTTCAGTTCTATGCGTAAATAGGCGACAGTTCCATATGCCTTTTTGGAAGCATCTGAAAAGCAATGCAACTGAATGGTGGTTGTATTTGAAGGCAAAAAGTTTTGAAAGTAATATCGAGGAATTTTTATTTCACTTAAATAATGAATCTCATTACACCATTTATTCCATGAAACTTCTACTTGTTTGGGCAATTTGTCATCCCAATCCAATCCTAAACACCAAATTTCTTGAATTAAACATTTTATTCGGATCGTATAAGGACCTATGAAACCTACTGGGTCAAATAATCGACCTGCGGCTTGTAACAAATATCTTTTTGTATTAATTCTTTTAGAAAGAAGTGTTCCTAAATCGCTGTAATCAAAATAGAATGTATCAAATTTTTCATTCCAACCAACTCCTAAGACCTTTGAAGCCGTCAACGTGTTCAATGACTCTTTATGTTCATCTACTTCAAAATTTAAATTTTTTAACCTTTGATTTAGCTCGGAAGAGTTAGTTCTCCATTTCCGAAGATCCATACTTGCATCTTCCAAAATTTGTTTACTTTCTATGCAGGTCGTCAAGGCTGCTTGGACACTGACATTTCCACACAGAAAATCATCAACATACAATGACTGGTTAAGATGGTTAAAAGTATCAGGAAAAATATCCACATATTTTTTAAGATGATGCTTTATCGTAGCTGCAAGAAGAAATGGACTTGATTTTACTCCAAATAAAACCCTAGTCATTCGGAAAATATCAAGCCGTTTGTTTTCTAAATCAATTCCTGGATTTTCATCCCAGAGAAATCTTGTAAAATCCCTTTCACTTTCGTCTATCTCAATCATCAAAAATGCCATTTTTATGTCAGCTACAAATGCAATTGGATTCACTCTAAATTTGATTAATAGAAAAAATAGGTTAGGTATAAAATTTAGCCCTGTGTGTAATCAATCGTTCAAAGATAGTTGTGCTTTTTTGCATGTGATGACGCATCAAATACGATTCGCAATTTGCTTGTAGTTTTATCAGTACGTATTACTGCTCTATGTGGTAGATAAAAAATATTATGCTCTAGATTTTCTTCTTCAAATGGAACGCGTTCTATGATTTTCTCAGAAAGATAATTATTTACAACTAATTTGTAATCCTCAAATAAGGAACTGTCATTTTTAAAACGTGATCTTAACTTTAGAAATCTTTTCCTAGCAATTTCTTCATTATTTTCTAACAATGTTTTCATGTTAGGTTTCCAAGGGAATTTAACTTTATACCGCTTATTTTGGTATGAAATTCCCGCTTCAAACTCAGACATTATATCATTATCAATATTTTCCTCAACGGACACCTCTGCTTCTATTCCTAAGTTCTCTAAATTCCAAAATTCACTAAGCTGTTTAGAAATATTGGATTCATTAACAATAACACTCATTGTTAAAAGGTCCTCTCTCAGAATCTGTACTCTGCCCTTGTAAAGACCACCCGAATAATGTTTCTACTGTCACAAGTTTTTTGTTTAGACGCGTAATTCTACCTGTAACTACTTGATAATAATAGTCCGCACCAATAAGAATTGATATTTCTTTTTCGTTAAATTCATAAGAAGCGGCTAATTGTACATTTTTTAAATATCTAAATTTTTTATCAATATTTCTATCAGGAGTCGGTAAATTCGTGATAGAAATATGTTCTGTCTCTACCGCTTCTATTTCAATGCACAAATTTGGATCATCCCTGTTTTTCAATTTTATTTTAACTATATTTAAAGTTTTTGTTTCAGTTTCTTTAGCACCAAATGTGCAAATGGAAAGGTTTTCTTTTCTAAGAATTGGAAAGTTAAATTTCTCAGAAGTACTCTTTAAAACGAAACTTCTCTGTGAACCATTATCTAAAAATAATCTAACAACTTCTTGTTCATTTTTGATATCTATTAACCCTCTAACTGGATACCTTCCTCCTGAAAAGTTATTCCGAAAGCGTTTTACTCTTATATTGCTATTCCCTTCAAAAATGCAACAGACTTCAATTCTTTCCCCCGTTTAAAACTTGGGAGGTCGAAAGGGGACAACTTTATGACTTGGTTCGGCGTATTTGATCATTGAGAACCAGGATAGCAATCGTTTACAACTAGCTGTTAAGTTGCCTTGGGCAATCTTGTATTTTCTTTCTACTCTGTCGTTTTCCCGATAGATTCAGTCACAGTAAAATTGAAACAAAATGCAGGGTAAAAAAAACATGAAATAAATGGCTTGTTAAAAGGTGAAAAATAGTTATATTTTCTTCAAACAAAATTTATTTTTCTGTCATTTTTTAAAAATTAAAAAAAAATATTTTGGTATTGCGATTTGAACCAGAAAAAAGCATCCTGTATTCATTTTTGAATATGAGAGTAAGAAAACGCGCTCACTTTCATGTTTTTAAAAAAAGTTATGAGGTAAAAAGAGTAAAGGCTCTATCTTTTTTTTTAAACAATAAGACATAAATAGTGCATATTTATGAAATAAAACAGATCTTTCTCTATTCAATTATATTTTTAATTTAGAATAACATAAAAAATGATTTCAATATACTTTTAATTTATTTAAATTTAAATCATATAAATGATATTTTTATGTTAACTGAATATTTTTCGGAAAAAATCTAAATTTTCATTCCTAGTGCTCTCCTTTTCGAACTCCTTGTATTAAATAAAAATATCTTTTCTACATCGGCATTTGTGATGGACATAACACACATTCAGTCAATAATTTTTAATTTTAATGGGGGATAAACTTCTTCAAATGCGCATGACAGTACTTCTAACCATTTTCTACTCAAGTTAAATTTCTTATCTTTATGTTTCTTTTATTACAAGGAAAAATGTCACACATCGATAGCTACATTTTTTCACACAATTCAGTCATTACAAATTCTATTGTGAGAAAAGTTCTCCCTAATTAATTTTGTCTTTCAAAACAGTACACTTAAAACAATTTTGTTCAGTGAAGTTAACCGACAGTTCCACAATGTATTCATACTAAATTTTAAAAACAAATTTAACACTTGGAAATGTATCCAGTATTAAATTTTTCAGTATACACAAATATTTGCTGCTGTATGGAAGATATAGTATGAGAGATGTGGTGTGCGGTTGTGAAAGAATGTTTTCGTACGTGTAGACTATTTTTGAAAATTTAAATATCACTGAACCTGATCATATAACTGCAAATGAGCCTTACTTTAATGTGTGCTGGTATCAAAGTAAAACACTTTACAATATTAAACAGCCTATGGAATTATACTCAATATCAAACTATTCGCAAAATGGCTTACAACTTCTATTTAAATTGTAAAGAAACTGAAATATAAATATATCTTACTACAGTCAAAAATATTCATAATATGTAAGTATCCTATTTCTCCACTTATTTCTGTACATTTTAAAAACTGTAGCTGAATGCAATTTTTTATATTTATAAACGAGGCATAACAGCTCACACTCTCGTAAAAATGTCTTTATCATTTTTAAATATACTACTATAAAACGTATATGGATTGTAAGATCAGTTGTAAAATCCTAAAAGCTTTTAGAGGAGCTAAAAACATGTAATTTTGGATTGATAAAATGTTTAATATAATACACAAATATACATGTTATTAAGCAAATACATTTGAAAAATCAAACTTCCTTCTGAAATAAACGTAATTGAAAGAAAAATGTTTAATTGCAAATGAGTGGAAATACATGTTTATCTAAGGGGTATCCCCAAAGTGAGGTAATCCTCAAACTTAAAACTCAAACTCAGAGGCACAACAATCCATGAGGGCCAGGAACTACTGTGCCCATCATAATACACGTGACCATTGGACGCTGAGGTGCATGAACAGATGTCCCGATTTGGTGGTCTGTCTGAAGAGAGACCTTCAGTGTTTAAGACCCGAAAGTAGTAATAGCCGGTCCCCAGTGAGAACAATAGAAGGGGCGTGTCACCTGTCAATCATACTCCCTCCCGCGCCCACGGAGTCATCGTCCAATAGGAGGGTTTCCCTCCTCCTCTTCTCAACCTGTTAGATAAGGAGGGAGGGCCATTCCCCCCCTGCCAACGGAGCCATCGTCCAATAGGGGGTCCCCCATCCCCCCACCTCCATCGTCCAATAGGAGGGTTTTCTCCTCCCCCTTTCCCCCTCTCAACCTGTTAGATAAGGAGGGAGGGCCAATCCCCCTCTCACCACGTGTAACAATAGGGTTCCTTGAGAAGAGTTGAGGGGTATACTGCTTCTTTTCTGATAAGTGTTGAGGGGTATACAGCTGCCTGCAGTTTTCTGATTGGATGTCGATATGACGTAGATGCCCCCTTCTCATCGTGTAAGATGCACGTGGAAAGCAAGATGCACGTGTCTTTCATCCGTGTGCAGTCTTGTCAGAACAGGGGATGACTTGAATGTGAGTCAGTACGGAGTTGAGGGATACTCAGCTTCTGGGAGGGGTGTGAGCGTAAAGTGGAGTTGTACACGACTGCTTGAAATATTCTGATTGGTTGTAAATAAAACCTGCGAGCACTGTGAGAGGCTGAAACAAAGTATGACGTATGATAACTTCGTAATATATTCCCACACTTCGCTAAAATATTTCATTTTCTGCTTGAAAGTTCTTCACTGTAGTTACTTTCTTTTAATCCGAACAAAGTTTCTTTTTTTTCTACGAGATCATGTCTTTATGTTATGAGGAATCTGATAGGAAACGCAAATGTGTTCCGTTGAACAACAGTGCGAAGAAAGTGTGTTTCAATGAAAAAGTGGATACTCGCTCTACACCCAGTGAATTTACCATGGCCAACTTTCCAGCCCATATGTTTCATATAGGAGAATTGATATTCATTTCGGTGAATACATTTCAAAAACAAACTCGGGTGCATATTCGGGTTTATGCAACAGATGATAGGGGTATTTTACACCCTACTAAAAACGGAGTGTCTCTGAAACCTGAAGTGCTTTACACAGTAAACTTTGTTGTTTTCGTCCTCGTGAAGACTTCGAGAGTGCATTCATTATTAAAAAAGACGTTTGTGTTTTTAACCATTCCGATAAAGATATTGTATCAGTGAGTATCCAAAGACTATTCCAGAGGAAAGATTCGTCTTTTCAATTCGTCCGAGAAAGAGTCCTACTCAACGGCGAGAATTTAGACCAACTACGTGATTCTTACGAACGTGTGCTCAAATCTGTGAAAAACAAACTGTTGACTTACATTCTTTCTGAATATGTCATGGCTGAAGTAGATCGTCTTCCTGAAATTGATTCATTTTATTACGATGTAGATAGTCCACATGGGCTTCACGAACTGTTCGATTCTCTATGTAAGTGTTTAACAAAATATGTTTCTAACAATATTTCTTTATTTGTTAAATTGGATTGTGCTGTATGTCAAGATGATTTTATTTTACCAAAAATACACGAATGTATTAATGTAAGTAAACGCGCGAGACTGTTTTGATATGTATTTTGAACGTGCATTGTATAATATTGACTGGAAAACTTTAGCTGTCGATTTTGTTAACTTAAATAAAAATCGTCCTTATATAAAGTTTTTCAGAAATGATATGTTTGATTTAATGGAGATTGAAAATGTCTTTAAAAAAGTAGAGGACATGTATGTAAATGATTATACGCTGGATTTGTTACCTTCTTTAGAATTTTTAGACTGATTTACCTGGTTCAATAAAATATTTTATTCATTTATTTATTATAGTGTTTCTGTCTGATTTATCTTATTTTTTTATGTTGGGGGATGGGGGTATATAAGTATTTGAATTCTCATTTTTATTTCATTGTTTTGTTTGTATCGGATGAGGGGAATACATAACAAAAGTTGGAAGGAAAATATCACGTATAGTAATGTCTATCGAACCTGTATATAAAAATCCCGAAAATCCAGCAAGTTTTGGAGGCGTTAATGCCTTATATAGAGCTTTAGATAATCGCGTTAAGACTAAAGATATCAAACAGTGGTTGGAAACAAAAGAATCTTACACTTTACACAAACCTGCAAGACGAAGGTTTAAGCGAAATCGGGTATTAGTGGGAGGGATAGAAGAGCAGTTTCAAGCAGATCTATTAGATTTGCAATCTCTAAGTCAGTACAACAATGGTTATAAGTATCTTTTAACATGTATAGACGTGTTTTCAAAATATGCTTGGGCAATACCTTTGAGAGATAAAAAGAGTAAGAGCATATTAAAAGGCTTCGAAAAGATTTTCAGGGAACGGAAGCCATTGTCTTTGCAAACGGACAAAGGAACAGAATTCAAAAATAAAGCTGTACAAACCTATTTTAAGAAAATGAACGTTCACTTTTTTTTACAACTAATAATGAAACAAAAGCGAGTATCGTCGAACGTTTCCATAGAACCCTGATGTCTAAAATGACGAAATATTTCGCAGAATTTAACACTCAAAAATATATAAATGTGATTGAAAAACTTATATCGAGTTACATTCATACATGGCATCGAAGCATTAAATTGAAGCCTTTCAACGTAAATATTGATAACCAAGGACAAGTGTGGCAAAACTTATATGGCGACATTAGTGAAACTAAAGTCAAACGACCCGTTTTTAAGATAAATGATAAAGTTCGCATCAGTAAGTGGAAAGGGAGATTTGATAAAGTCTACGAAAATAATTGGTCCATAGAAATATTTATTATTTACAAAATTCTTCCCAGAAATCCTTTCGTTTACATGCTGAAAGATCTCAAAGGAGAAATTATCGAAGGCACATTTTATGAAAAGGAGATACAAAAGGTTACAGAATCTGGTTATTTTCCAGTAGAAAAATTTTAAAGAAAAGAAAAAGAAAAAGAAATATAGAGTATTTTGTGAAATTCCTCGGATATCCGCAAAGTTTTAATACGTGGGTCAGTGATGTTAAAATGCTATAAATACTCTGAACGAATTTTGTATCTGTCAGTAACAGAAACATGTCTTTCTATGTAACATTGCCATCCGATAGCTCTCTACATTATTTTCCAAACAATAAAATTTCAAGTTTCATCACGCAGCTGCCATCACCCATTCTGTTAGAAGGAGAGTGGGAAGTTGGAATAGCTGAAATATTTTATCCACATACTTGGTATAATATAAATGAAAAAAATAATATTTTCGGGTTTGATTTAGGGGATGGGAAATTAATTACAAGAAAGTTGCCACCCGGTTATTATGAATCAATTCCTGATATTTTACGTTCAATGACCCTACCTGCACACGAAGGGAAAATTTCATTCAAATTCAATGCTAATAATAAACGAGTAAAAATAAAAACTCAAAACGATGCGAGAGTAGTTCTGGAAGCAGGGTTATGCGTTGTATTAGGATTTCATTCTCAAATCGTAAAAGGTATTGAAGAAAGTGCATTTGTAGCTGATCCACAGGCAGCATTCCCAGTATTTTATGTTTACAGTGATATTGTGCAACCGGTGGTGGTAGGTCACGTCGAAGCCCCTCTTTTAAGAGTCGTCAGAATTTCCGGAGATGACGGAGATGCTGTGAGTGCTCAGTACGATAGACCACACTATGTTCCCGTTATACGACAATCTTTCCACACCATTGAAATCGAAATTCGTCTTAATTCAGGTGACCTGTTACCTTTTGAAAGAGGTAAGGTGATAGTTGTTCTGCATTTCCGTATGCGTCAGTTGCTATAAATACGCATTACATCAAAGAATAAATTCATTCACATCATGTTAAGAAAATGAGTCGCATCATGAAAGTACCTTACGTGTGTTGTACAAAAAATTTGAAGACCATTATACGAATCATATCGGGTCAGGAGTTCCTTATTACGAAGGTGTGTCGTTTCAGAAAGGTTATGGATTAGGAGGAATTTTTCGTCGATTGTTTAGAGCCGCTTTGCCTTTCTTAGTCAAGGGAGGAAAGGCTGTAGGAAAGGAAGCTTTGAGGACAGGTACGAGAGTTGTCAGTGATGTATTGTCTGGAGAAAATTTCAAAATCGCCGCGAGAAAACGAAGTGAAGAAGCTGGTAGAGGTATGGCTCGCAAAGCTGTCGAACATGTGCAATCGATGATAGGACGAGGAAAATATAAAAGGAAGCGAAAGAAACAGAAGAAGGTCATTTCGAAGAAAGCAATAAAGGTTAAAGGACGAGATATCTTTGACCCGTAATGGCATTTATTTTAAAAAGGATCCCCCGAATGTGTCAAATCAGAGCTAGAACTTTTCACTTACCTGCCACCCAAACAGCCATAGAAAGAAGTCAGTGGGTGGAATTTCATCCATTGTCTAATGTATTCGATGGCGGTGCAGTTGAATTTCATATCTCTGGAAGTGGTGAAGAATATCTAGACTTGAGTCAAACACAACTTTTCTTAAAAGCAAAAATTGTAAAATCAGATGGTTCCCCAATAGAAAAAGGTGCAGAGATTGGTCCCGTTAACCTATTTCTACATTCTCTTTTTTCGCAAGTAGATATCACACTTAATGAACGCCTGGTTTCTAATTCTAGCAACACTTACCCTTACAGATCATACATTGAGACTTTACTGAATCATGGAATCGATATAGTAAAACTTCCCAACTGACATGTGAAATGTTTTATAAAGATAACGAAGAAGGGTTACAGAAACGATCTGCTTTTTTTGAATCGAGTGCATCTGTAGACATGATTGGCCCTTTACACTGTGATTTATTTCATCAAGAAAGATTGTTGTTAAATTTAGTGGATTTAAAGATTAAATTGATTCGAAGTAAACCAGAATTTTGTCTTCATGGAAAAAAAGGGTATAAAGTTACTCTTGAGAAAATTACCTTATTAGTAAGAAAAGTACACGTTAGTCCCGGAGTTGTATTGGGTCACATGAAGGCCTTAGAAAAAGAGAGAAACTGCAAAATACCCAATTAATCGTGTTCTATGTAAAGTATACTCCATCCCACAAGGAAGTATGTCATTTGTACAAGATAATATTTTTATTGGTCAAATGCCTAAGAGAATCGTTGTAGGATGTGTCGATAACGATTCCTTTCACGGCACATTCGAGAAATCTCCTTTCGATTTTAAGCATTACGACATCAACTTCATTGGTGTGTATGTAGATGGTCAACCAACTCCCCATAATCCCCTGGATTTGAATTTTGCCCAAAATAATTACATCAAAGGGTATCATAGTTTATTCAGTGGAACGGAAAAATTAGGCCAAGATCAAGGTCTTTTTATATCGAGGGAGGAGTATATAAGTGGAAACACGTTATTTGCTTTTAATTTGTCTCCCGATCTGTGCACTGGAGATCACTTGAACTTAATCAAGCATAGTAATCTTAGAATAGAAATAAAATTTAGTAAAGCACTCAGTCAAACGATATGCGTACTTATTTTTTCTGAATTCGATAACATTATAGAGATAAACAAGGCGAGAAATATTTTATACGACTTTGGAAACTGATATGGATGGAAATCAGATACAATTTATTCTATCCCATGACCCTGTAACCGCACCTTTTTTCCGAGGAGTTTACGCATCAGACACTATACCTATTTTAAAGAAAAAATCTACAATTGTGGTGAATTTGGATGCATCTTCTCAACCTGGATCACATTGGCTGGCTTTCTATCATGAAAACAACTGTATAGAGTTTTTCGACTCTTACGGATATCCACCGGAATATTATGGAGAAGGTTTTCGAGACTTTGTTTCCAAATTTTCTACAGTCTCCTGGAATTGCATTCCATTTCAAAGTCCCACTTCCAATGTATGTGGTGCGTATTGTATTTACTTCATTTTTAAGCGAAGTCAAGGAAATTCTATGTATTCAATTACAAACACTTTGCTTCACTGTCAAAAGAATGATTTTCGAATATTTCAGTTTGTGAAAAAGCGTTATGGTGTAAGAATGATTTTTAGACAATAAAAATTTTTGAATTGTATTTAGTTTTTTTCCCTCTTATTTAGTATAAATATACTTTCTCCATCACGTTTCCTTTTAGTAATAATGGAAACGCTAAAGTTAAAACATCCCTTTACGATGATCGTGGCAGGGTCCACGGGGTGCGGAAAAACGCTATTGATTAAAAAGTTAATAGATTTTAAAATGATTTACCCTTTCCCTTCTAACATAATATGGTGCTACGGTGCTTATCAAGCTCTTTATAGGGAAATGAGAGGTATCGATTTTTATGAAGGACTGCCCCCTGATATAAACAGTTTATCAAATGCTTTAATCGTAATTGACGATCTCATGTCAGAACTTTCGGGGGATTCCAAATTAACGAAATTATTTACTAAGGGAAGTCACCATCGTAATTTAAGTGTTATTTTTGTAGTACAAAATGTATTTTTCAAGGGAATACGCGACATTTCCTTAAATGCTCACTACATGTTTTTGTTCAAAAATCCACGAGATAAATCTCAAGTTATGAATATTGGAAAACAGTTATATCCGGGTAAATCTAAATTCTTTAGAGAAGTATACGAGGATGCTACTTCGAAACCTTTCAGTTATCTTTTAATTGACCTAAAACCTGACACGAGTGACTCGATGCGCTTGCGCAGTGGTCTTTTCCCTGGAGATACATTCTTCGTGTACCAGCCTCGATAACTAGTTTACACAATGACTTCAGCTGTCATAGACTTCGAAGGATTTCAGCTTTCATCGGAACTTTTTGTCGTAAAAGAATTGGCAGTATGTGCGGTCAACGACGACAGTTTTCGCGGGAGGTGGCTATTCAAACCACCCCATTGTTTTGATCAGTTACCTAAGCCAAAACAGTGCACTTATTCATGGGTAACGAAGAATATTCATAAAATTAAATGGGAGAGCGGTGAACTATCTTACTTTTATTTCCGTTACGTGCTAGATGTAATAATGGGAATGTTTACTTACATTTATGTGAAGGGGCTACAGAAGAAAAAGTTCTTTCATTTTCTAACGGGTCGTGATATATTAAATTTAGACGATTTTAAATGTCCTAAAGTAAATGACTTGTACTCTTCAGATGTGCTGCGCCCTTTTTCTCATGAAAAGAACTTTAATCATTGTGCTGTTTACAAAGCTAGAGTTTATGGAAAATTTTTAGAAACTGTATAAATTCTGTTACACTCGACATGGTACGTCATTTTATTTCAGTATGTCAGCTTGTACACACGAGCATTTAGAACAAATAAAATCGATCGCTAAAACTAAGGCTAAGAGTGTCTTATTGAAGAAATGTTCGAATAGTATAATTAAATCTTTATGCGAATGTGCTTTGAATGTTCTAAAAGGAAATGTACCTTTGACTAAAAATCAGAAGATTCGTTTATCTATCTCCCTATAAAAAAAGTTTGAGGAAACTTTCTGATAGAAAAGTGCCTTTATATAAGAAGAGAAAACTTTTGGTTCAGAGAGGTGACGGATTTCTCTCTTTATTACTGCCAGCAGCCATTACATTGATAGGTTCTCTTATTCATGGAGTTTAGTAAGAAAATGATTTTAGTGCCCGAAGATCGAGTTGAAATATTTGACAAATTATCAGATTTAGACCAACAAATGCAAGACATTTTACGAAACAAAACTATATTAGAGAGTGAAAAAGCAAACCAATATTTACAAGTTCTTCAAAAATTTGTAAAAATCCATCATCCTCAACGAGAAGTGATAGAAGAAACAGTGGAAAAGAAAGAGCCAGTACTCGAAGATGGAAACAATATTACTACAAAAATTCTAAACTCCGCTCCGATTAGGTACCAACAAACTGCAAAAACATTCTAGATTTCTTAAAAGATAAACATTCAATCATATCTTGGACCCCGAGGGAGAAATTATCTATAAAAGTGAACGGTTACCTCGCACTAACATTGTGTCGCTAATAACAGATTTGCTACGTAACAGAAAAAACTCTCCAAAAGGATCTACAGAATTTCATGCAGCCTTGTGAGAAATAAACATTCCTAAAAATTTCATTGTAAATAGGAAAATATTCAAACCTGAAAAGTTAGTTAAAAGAAGTGTGCGGAAATGTATGTACGCAAAGAAAAAAGCTTGGATTTCTTATTGATGTATTTTATTTTTTTGCCTAATAAAAAAAGTAAATTTATATTGAATAATATTTGTGTCAGGTCGTTTTTTTCCCCAACCTAATTTTAAGAAAGAAGCATTTTCATAAGATATAATATTTTTCTTTTATTTGAGTACAAAAAAAAAAAAAATATATACATGTTTTTATTTTGTCTATAAAATTTTATGTAACATTATACATACATTTTTTATACATTTTTTAAAAAAAAAATGATATTCTCTATAAATTTTATGTAATATTATACATTTATATACATATTTATTTTCTCTATAAATTTTATGTAACATTATATATACATTTTTTTATACATACATTTTTTAAATATTATTTTCTCTATAAATTTTATGTGACATTATACATACATTTTTTTCCCTTTAAATATTATTTTCTCTATAAATTTTATGTAACATTTATATACATTTTTATACATACATTTTTTTTAAAAAATATTATTTTCTCCATAAATTTTTATGTATCATTATATATACATTTTTTTAAAAAAAGAAATAAAACAAAATAAAAGGAAGTATATATAAATAAAAGTTTGTACATTTCATGATCGAACAAAGTAGTTTTTTCTTTTTTTTTTCCACCACTTGGAACAGCATTTTTTTTTCTAAAAGAAAAAAAATAAAATAATAAAATAATAATACAGTAAAAGATTTTTTTAACATAAATATTATTAAAATTTTTATTTCTTTTTCTTAATATTAAGATAAATAAGATTTTATAAAAATATTACTTAAAAACAACAACAAATATACATACACCACTTACTAGTAGCCATAAGGTAAAGTACTAAAATCATCTTGGATGACTCTTTTATCGTACACCATTTTATACGTTTTACTTTCAATTTTATTTTCGACTTTTCTTTTCTTCTTGTCTCTCGTTATTTTCCTCGGATTCGTAATGGTCATGAATCGAGATGCATCCATACTTGAAACAAGCTCCTTTACCGATTCATAGTTTAAGACTAAACTATTCTGAAAATTGAGAGTAAATCCTCTAATTTTACATACTTCAGAGCCATCCGACAATTTGTACGCATAGTTCTTAGGTCCTCCTATAATATACATAAGTTATTATTTTTTTTAAAAACAAAACTTTTTTTCTTAAGGAAAAAAAAATAAAAAACTTTCTTTTCTTACCAGTTACAAAAGAAGTTATAGTCCCTCCATTTAACTCATCAGTAAATTCTCCTAAAAAGTTACCGAGGGGTGGATCATTCATTCCATCACTTTTGTAAATAATTGAGTCCGTATCAAAATACAAAACTGACTCATTTAATTTTTCAATTTCACTGTAAAGTTTTAGGCGAGCATGGCAAGTCGTGAACGCAGCAATAAAAATATTAGTGGAACTGTCTTGTGTAACAAAATCGTTACTTTGAGTCCATTGAAATGCTGCTATTTCAGGAGTGGGTAGAAACACATCTTTTATCTAAGGGGGAAATAAAACAAAATTGAGTACTGATATTTTATGAAATATAAGGATTTTTTTTTCTTTTAAAAATGTATATTCTCCTCAAATATATATATATATATAAAATATACATACGTCTTTTTTGTTTTGTCCATCAACATTTTATTAAAGTCATGAACCGTTGACACAAAAGTCAATTTATTTTTGTTCAGATTCATACCCCATCTGGAAAAAGAGAAATGAATAATGCATAAAAATAATAAAATAACTTTATTTACTTATTTTTTTTTGTAATATTTTGCCAAAATAATAGATTTATATATACCTTCCCCAAAAGCTGTTTAAAGCTAATTTTGCTACACTACGCCGGCCTAAATTTACATTGATGGAATTCTTATCTAAAGAAATATTTTCCTTTTCAGAATATGATATGATATATTCTGATTTTTGATGATCAGTTAAACACCCCTTCGGATAACCAGAAGCTTCTTGTTTTATTTTTAAAAATAAATCGATGTAGGAACGGAAGAGATCATTTGAGGACGACTGAAAATGGTATACTTCATAAATCTGAAAAAAAAGAATATACAAATATATTTATAAAAAAACAACAACTATTTTTTTTTTACAAATGTTTTTCCTTAATTACCTATACAATTTTGTATCCCTTTTCTCTTGCTTTCTTTACCTCTTCAGTCACCCACGTTCCTGTGATGGACCGTTCTTCCTCCGTATGGCTACAAGTCTTTTGATTAAGGGTTTCAGCACACGTACGACAGAGAGGAAACATCAGTTTACCATTACATCGAAATGGTAACACGGGGTGGAATAGCTTTTTAGGGGAAATACTTTGCATTTCACCAGACCAAAATAGCTGTCAATATCCCGAAAATCCTTCGTTATTATTTCGGGATGGCCAACAGGATATTCACAGTATTTGTTAACCCAAGGATACAAACTGGTGAAATCAATGTATTTCGCACATCCTTCATAGAAAAGCTGAATTCCATTGGTCCTTCCACCAAAAATGCATCCCTAGGATTCAGTCGGTCTGTGACCTCGTGCTGCAGAAGGAATTCTTGGAAATTCTCCGTTTTCTTTAGCTGTACAAAATCGTGCTCCAACATTTGGATGATATTATATCCTCTCTGTCGCAACGTATCTATAACACCTTCTTTCTTTTGACGCAGGCTTCTCATTGTAGTACCAGTCAAGGGGTGTATTAAATCTCCATCATAACAAATTTCACAGCCATGGTGAAAGGATCCCTGAAAGAAAAGGGAATTTTAAAAACTTCCTGTATCACTTTTTAAAAAAAAAATTCAATAAAAAATAATAACTCACTTGATACTGGTATACAGTATTCGTTTCTTTACAGAAACCATCCACACTATATCCTGCAATTTTTGGTTCACCTGTCCCATTCAGAGCGTGAAGTATTCGATGGCCCTCCGTATGGGCAACGAAGTCTAACCATCGAATACTATCCCGACTGAAATTGATGGAATTGCAATATCCTTGAACAGGGATCATTGCAATCGTCTTCGGCTTTATATGGCCAGATCTATATACTGCCATACAAGCCGATGCAATAGTCACATATGTAAATGGATCCACGCCAGTCACACTCTGAAATTGTTCTCTGAAAATTTTACAGCATCGTCTTAATATGTCAACATCTGACCTACAAAGAAGAAATATATATATATATATACACTCTGTCGCAAAAAAATATATGCACCCAGAAGAAATCAAGCTACAACCACGAAACTCGGCAAGAATGTAGTCTGGTAAGAGATATGCAAATGATTAAAATTTCGAAGCCAATGAGACAAGGCTAAGTGTGCTATGCGCATATTAGTTGCGCAACTGGGAGAGTTTAAAAGCATGAGTACGAGCGCCGTACGGCTATCCAAACGAATCTAATGACTTTGATGGACGATATTGAGACTTAGGATGCCTCTAAGACGTAACCGGCGGCAGTACGAGCAGCTGACGGACTTTGATAGGGGCCGTTAAATAGGCCTCAGAGAAGCAGGTTGGTCGAATAGACGTATCGGCCGCCACCTTGGTCGGAGCGATATGGTAGTTGCTCGGTGTTGGCAACAGTGGATCACAGAAGGTAGAGTGTACCGTCGCGGAGGGTCAGGACGTCACAGGAACACAAATGATCGCGAGGATCGTGCAATCAGAAGAGTGGCCACTTCGGCACCAACAACGTCGCTAGCTTCGATTCTACGCCACTTAGCTCCTTCCAGACATCCAGTGCCATCAAGAGAAACCATAAGGGAGACGACTTATCGAAGTTGGCTTGAGGAGCCGACGTCCGCTAAGACGCTTACCACTGACCCCACATCATAGGCAGTGTCGACTGGATTTTTGCCGACTTCGGGCAACTTGGAGTGTGACAAACTGGAGACGTGTCATCTTCAGTGATGAATCCCGATTCAGTCTCAGTGCTGATGACCACCGCACACGTGTCTGGAGGCGCACCGGCCAGCGGTCCGATCCGGCATTTATTGTCGAGTGGCATACAGCAATTTCACAAGGTGTGACAGTGTGGGGAGCAATTTCTTGGGACACAAGATCATCTTTAGTGGTCCTTCAAGGCACTTTGACAGCTCGCAGATACGTGGACGATATTTTAACGCCGATTGTGCTACCCATGCTATCAAGTCGCCCAGGTGCCATTTATCAACAGGATAATGCTCGTCCACATACTGCGCGACTCTCCCAACAATGTCTTCAAGGATATGACGTCCTACCATGGCCTACCAGGTCACCAGATCTTTCGCCAATAGAGCATTTCTGGGACGCGCTGGGAAGGCAACTGCAGCCGTCCCGAGATACAGGAGAATTAACTGCGCAAATGCAAAGACTATGGCAGGATCTTCCACAGGGGGTCATAAGTGATCTAATTGAATCGATGCCACGCCGAATTTCGGCTTGTATAGCTGCCAGAGGTGGCTTTACTACTTACTGATTTTTAACCTTTTGCAAGCTGTAACCGCTTAATAAAATGATATTTTGTTCTGAATTTTTAATCATTTGTTTATTTTCATATACACTACATGCATACCAAATTTTGTGAATGTAACTCAATTTCTTCTGGGTGCATATATTTTTTTGCGACAGAGTGTATATATATATATATATATATATATATATATATTATATATTTTTATAAGTAACTATAAAAAATTGGTGGGTATTTTTATAAGTAACTATAAAAAAAAAGGTTTTTTTTCATTCATTTCATTTAATGATTATTATTATTATTTTGCTTACCTGCAGTATTTCAGCATCTCGTTTTTGAAGTCAAAAGTATTAGTTTTTTGACAGTTATACCACAGAAAAAAAATTTCTCTGTCGCCAGTTGACATAGACGATGGAGAAAATAAATCAGAGTCCGGAAACGATCCGACATAACTTTGGTTTGAAGGACAGTTAAATAGATGTGGAAAATACCCCTTAGCCAGCTCTTCCAAACCAAATGTTTTTGGAAGTTTAGAAAGGGGCATAGGAAAAAAGTTGAACGAATCTATGATTCTTATACTTAATGCAGATAATGTTATACACATTATCTTTGAGCCATTGGGAATGACTCGAGGGCATTGACCTTGTTCCAACATCCATCGAAGAATAAACTGTCCATCGAACCCTTTCATGTTGTGTGCTATTGCCGTGAATCCCTTATGCTGTGGAGAAAAGAGATATTTGCAAAATTTATCAACTGCATCGTAGCCTTCACAGACAAATTCAGTGCCATCGAGGTACTGTGCTACAGCAAAATTCACAACGTGCTCTCCAGTTGTTTGGTCTGTCTCAAAATCGAAGAATATAAGTTTTTCGTTGCACTTCTTCGCAGATTCTTTCTGAAGGTAGCACATATGGCTTTCGGAGACAGTCTTCTTGCAGCTGGGGCATCTCTTTTCCTCACATCGATGTTGACTTTTAGAGCAGACTTTTCTTAGGATAACTTTGCAGCATTTCCTACATTGATACAGCTATAAAAAAATCAGAGCGTTCATATTTCAGAAAAAAAAATAGAAAAAATTCAACAAAAAACAATAGTGCAATTATTAGAGATATTAGTTACTTTATCACAAAGTCCATTTTCCTTATGCGCCTTGAAACAGAAATCAGAACGCGTGTTCCGATCGCAGTCAGAGCATCGTTTGCTTTCCCCAATTTGGCACGAAGGACTAAGACATACATGACAAATCGTAGTGCAGTGGTGATTTTCTTTGTGATCAAATGGTTTGAAGCATTCTTCACAAAAAAAATTTGACCCATAAAAACCTTTAGGAGAGGTGATAACATCAAAATGGTTGTCATGGTGCCATAAATAAATACGGCGATCCTCCCGAACAGGTCCCTTGTAACACACCTAGGGAAAAAAATAGCGTAAATATATATAAATCATTTTATTGGAGGCAAGTTAAACAATGTTTTTAAAAAAAACATTGTACCTGATTTAAAGCCGTAGTGGAAACAACAATAACTTGTATTTTTAAGTATTGTTCAAACAAAGCAATTTTTTCAAATCCATAAGGTCCTTGTGGTACACCAGTTTTCTGATGCAATGCTATTGCACGTCTTTGAAGGAGACAACAGTCTTTTTTCCTCAAAGACCTTAAGTCTGCATCTTTTTCAACTTCTGCAATAGCAAGAATAATTGCTTTAGCACAGCAAATATTCAAATCGTCCTCGGGCACGCACCGTATGGATTTTTTTTCTTAATCGATCGATAGATGGGATTAACACTCTCCTGTTGCGTTTACCGGAACCTACGGGTCGACGAATGGTAATTATCTCAATATTAAAACCTTCACCTCGGATTTCGATTGTAGAACTTTAGTGGCACATGCCATTATTTTTTCTACGCTCATTTCCGAAACGAGCATTAAATGCGTAGAGATGGGTCTGTCGAGGTGTTCTGAAAAAATTATTGCTCTTATCAAGTCCGTAGGTTCCAAGCTACTAGTCACTCTCCGAAGCAATGTTTCGAAGAGTGTTCGAATTGCATCGCTCGTTTGACCAATAGTGGCTGATCCGTTATTAAGCCAGCAATCAGGATCTAGTAAAACCTGAAAGATCACTTCCTCGCTGTTGAATTTTTTATTTGGTCTGCGACATCTTTCGATGATACGGAAGGCTGAATCCAACTATGAAAAAAAAAATTAATGTAAAAATATTGAAACAAAAGTTAACTCATTCATAATAGTAATACTAAATTTACATTGCAGTTTCCATCAGTTTCTAATGGAGTCCAAAAGTCCAATCTTGACGGGGCAGCGGCATTTACCTTTATTATTAAGGGGAAAAAAATGTTCTAACATTATTTTTTCCAGTAAAAAAACGTCGGAAAAAATTTAATTGCTGTTTTTTAGAGCAAAAATATATATATATATTTTATTGAATAATACCTCTAATCCATTTCCTAATTGAGATAGTAAATCTTTACATTCTTGTGATGCTTCTAAAAAGGCCTGAGTGCATTCACCAAGAAGCTTAAACAACAGAATATATATATATAAGTTAATCCAACTCACCAAAAGAACAAAAAAAAAATAATAATAAATACATTCAAGCTTACTTCGTCATCGCCTTCAATAAAAGGCATATCTTCATCTTCAAACAAAATCTACACAAAATACATAATATTATTAGTTGGAAAATAAAAATAAAAGATTCACAAAATCTGATTTATTTAAATATAAGTAATACAAGGAATGAAATATTTGCTCTTTTTTTTTAAAAAAAAAGAAAACATTGAAAAAACACGTCATTGAAGAATCATTACATAAAAGTTTCATTACAAATATGATGCATATAAAATAGTTTGTTGTTTTTTTCATTCCAAAGCAGTATAAATAAAAATATTTTTCTTGTTATTTTGTTTTTTAACCAAGTCTATTTTTATTACAAATGATTCTTTTAAAAAAAAAATTTAAAATGAATATTGCTTTTCAATGTTCATTTAGAATAAATGAAAAAATGGAAATATTTTATTTTGAACAAAGCACGTGGTTAAGGAAAAAGCAAATTTCAGCATGTATCAAAAACATTTTTCATTATACAATCTTGTCTAGAATCTATATTTTATTTATTTATTATTTCCTTTTAATTAAAAGCACAAAAAAAGGGGGGAAAACTGTAATGGAAGTCTTATTACATAAAAATTTTTATTACAAATATGATGCATACAAAATGGCATAAAAATAGTAAACTATAATTTTAGTTGTTTTTTTCCCCGAAGCTAATATAAAAGAAAAGTCTTTTATTTCATTTTATTTTAACTATTTTTCTTACAAAAATGAATATTTTCAAAACTTTTTTATGTAAAATGGATATTGCTTCTCAATGCTTCATTTAGAAATAAATACTTTTACAAAAATAATAAAAATGATAAGGAAATAAAATATATATATATATATATATATATATATATATTCTTTTTATAATTTACTTTTTATTTTGATCAAAACACGTGTATAAGGAAAAGACAAATCTCAGCATCCATCAAAAACATTTTCATTATACAATCTTAACTAATTTCAATTATTTTATTTTATTAAAAGTACAATTCACATATGTATCAGTAATTATATATACACAAAAACGTACACTTACTTCATTAGTAGCTCGCATAGTTGATTCCATATTAAAACTTCCCAATATCAGGATAACAGACTTCACTATTTTCAAAAAATAAAAACGAGAGAGAGTAGATTACAATTATTTTTACGAGAGCAAATCACAAGCGTGTCACAGTAGAAAATGAAATATTTTAGCGAAGTGTGGGAATATATTACGAAGTTATCATACGTCATACTTTGTTTCAGCCTCTCACAGTGCTCGCAGGTTTTATTTACAACCAATCAGAATATTTCAAGCAGTCGTGTACAACTCCACTTTACGCTCACACCCCTCCCAGAAGCTGAGTATCCCTCAACTCCGTACTGACTCACATTCAAGTCATCCCCTGTTCTGACAAGACTGCACACGGATGAAAGACACGTGCATCTTGCTTTCCACGTGTATCTTACTTTCCACGTGCATCTTACACGATGAGAAGGGGGCATCTACGTCATATCGACATCCAATCAGAAAACTGCAGGCAGCTGTATACCCCTCAACTCTTCTCAAGGAACCCTATTGTTACACGTGGTGCGAGGGGTTGTTACACGTGGTGAGAGGGGGATTGGCCCTCCCTCCTTATCTAACAGGTTGAGAGGGGGAAAGGGGGAGGAGAAAACCCTCCTATTGGACGATGGCGGCGGGGGGATGGGGGACCCCCTATTGGACGATGGCTCCGTTGGCGGGGGGAGTTTGATTGACAGGTGACACGCCCCTTCTATTGTTCTCACTGGGGACCTGCTATTACTACTCCCGAAGCAAGCTTGGTACTCATTTATCGACCCAATGTAGCGGGGATGAAAGGCAGAGTCGACCTTGCGCAGCCCGTTAATAGAACCCCAGACCTGTGGTGTGGAAGCACTATACACTATTACTCGATCCTATTCGGTGAAAAATAAAATTTAATGTTAGAATCTTATATAAATCCCTAATGAATGAGGGAGTCCAAACTTTTTTTCATGTAATCTGTTTAGACGGAAATGGTTAATTATGAACATTTCACAAGTTGCATAAATTAAAATTAACCGTTATAGTTTACATAAATTTTTAAGGGTGCAAAAGGTGCATTTCGGCTGCACGAATTAATTTTAAAAGGAATACGGTTACGAAAAAGTAGTACAAATCTATCTAAAGTAGGGTTTGTTACCTTACATATTGTCAAAAACAACAATGTATTGGATGCCAATTCCACAATTCGTTGTTATAAAAATGTATGGAACATTACAAGATTTATTTTTGCATTTGTAATTTATATATATATAATTTTTCCTGGGAACTAATTATTTCCTGAGAATTAATTAGTTATTTATATAACACTCTGTTAAGAATGTTTGTATACTTTCTTTCTTAAAAGAATAAAACATTGATAAATGTAATTTTTTTATTGCCTCGATAATTCATTCTGTTTGATGCATTAGATTTCATAATAATTATTGAATCTTAAGATTAAGTTTAGATTTTTACACCAAGCATTTTTCAAGGATTAAAATTATATGATAATGTTCATCTTTGATCTAATTGTTCCTATGTATGCTGAAAATTATGACAATCGATTAACAATGACAGTTAAATGTGATAAATGGCAGGAATGTGGCATTAACTTAATACTACACTGGTGTGCAAAAATTAAGGGCGAGGCGGTTTTTTCAACATAACTTTGTACAAAAGCTTTCCAAATCAACACATTTAATACCGTAAGATCCCCAATACGTAAGGACATGTGTAATGTAAGCAACATTTACTAAAAGAGAAATCAGAGGGATAAAAAGAAGCTTTATTGAAAAAGTAGCATGGAGCGCAATGCGACTGAAGGCCGAAACATTCTTGTGATGGGTGTCCAGCAAGAAACATCCGGTCTTTAGTAGGGGATATGATCTCCCCTAACTGCTAGGCAGGTTTCACAGCGTCTGCCCATGCTGAGAATGAGGGTGTCAATGAGTTCTTGAGGCATTGCTGCCCATTCGTCTTGCAGCGCCAATCGAAGCTCCCGAATCGTTACTGGTGGTAAGGTACGAGCTGCCAAGCGTCTGCCTAGAAAATCCCATACATGCTCGACGAGATTGAGATCCGGAGATCGTGCCCGCCAATCCATACGTTCAATATCCTCACTCTCTAAGAGCTGTTCGGCAGCTACTGTGCGATGACATGGTGCATTGTCGTCCATGAAAAGGAACTGCAGACCCATAGCGCCTCTAAAAAGACGCGCATATGGAAGAAGAATCTCGTTACAATAACGGGTCCCGTTGACTGAACCTGCGTCGAAGATGTGAAGGTCTGTACGACTACCAAGCATGATGCCTCCCCAAACGAGAACACCGCGACCTCCATACCTGTCCCTTTCAATGATGTTCGAGGGATGATTGCGGCTTCCCCGCTCTCTTCAGATGAGTATGCGATGAGAATCGCTCCTCAAACTGAATCTGCTCTCATCTGTAAAGAGTACTCGTCCCCATTCATTGTCTCTCCAATTCCGGTGTTCCCGGCAGCACAGAGAACACCTTCTCCGATGGGCAGGCGTTAAAGGTACACACCGTACAGGGCGTCGTGCAAACAGACCACCACCGTGCAGTCTTGTGGCCACTGTAAAACGCGATATCGGTCGTCCAGTCGCCTGTGTCGTGTGTCTAGCGATTTCTCCCGCTGTCTTCCGCCTGTTTCTTCTGGCCTGTAAGACAATGTACCGGTCATCTGCGGGTGGGGTTCCTCGTAGATGACCACTACTGAACCCCCGGATAGCTGTTCCTGTAGTTTGAAATTGTCTCCAAAGTCGTGAAACGATGCTGTGAGCAATTCCGAACTCTGCAGCCACACTTGTCACACTGCGGCCTTCCTCCAACTTCCCAATGATTCGAGCTCGTGTAAAGCATCTAGATGTCGTCTAACAGATTGATCATTCGCCATTTCTCGCTGAGACAGCAACTCGGTGTGATTTTAACTGCTATACGGCGAGCAATCTCTTTGCCAGAAATACTGATCTTACACCGACAACATGCTTTATACTACCCAGACAATCCCCCATTACGTCTACCCGCATATCTGCGCATGTGCTACCGTACATCACCTTACTTAATCTCCTGATTTTTCTTTCTGTCCGCTCTGCCTCTTCGTTCAGCTGATATGCTAATTTTTCGACCTCGTCCTTAATTTTTGCACACCAGTGTATATCTCAAAATCATAAATAAATTTCACTTGTTAAACAGTATCACATTGTAGATTCCACATGTTTTTGCAGCTGTGGTAGCCGAGTGATCACAATTGAGGATTCCATCATCTAGCAGGGCTCTTAATACACGTTAACTTTCTGAAGGCTTAAAGTACTTTCATTGCCTTCATATCCATCATCTAGCAGGGCTCTTAATACACGTTAACTTTCTGAAGGCTTAAAGTACTTTCATTGCCTTCATAACATAATCGACTGGGTTCCAGGTCAGATATCATCCTCGTTACTTGATTGTTATTCAAATAATGAGGTCCGTCTCATTGCGATATCCCTCATGTTTCCTCTGAATGAGACAATAATAAACTTATATGTTCTTAAAAATAAATCCTTTAAAAACACAAATGAATAAATGTAAAATTTATATTTTTTCTGTAATACACTGCTTTTGTTAGCTTAAAATGTCAAGCCCTTTGAATTTTTAGAAAAATTCTTGATTAGTAAAACACAAACAATTAGTTGACATAAGACAAAAATTATGACTACACATATCTTTCAGTCAGCAAGGAGCAAATCATTCATGTATCTTGGTAAACTTATTTATATAAGGAAAAATCTATTCTTATTCGTATTTAATTGTTCTTTTATGACTAATTACAATACATTTATTTCTTACTTTTTCATCTTTCATATAAAAAGGTTATTTTATTAGTTTTATGGATAGAAGTTAAACTTGTTAGCTTTTTATTTTTGTTACAATAAATTATAATTCTTTTGATGTATCAGTTAGTATAGCATTGCTGAAATTCTAAGATAAATGCTCTGATCTCTGTGTGATAAAAATAAATAAACTTCAAAAAAATTTTTATGAAATATAATGCACGCGTCATTCTAATTCTAAACACAATCTTCCCTTTTAGGACGTATGGTAATACAATAGTTTCCAAATGTGCAGCTCAAAAAAAAAATTAGCCCCAGTCCAAAAATAAATCGAAAAATTCACAATAATCGAATATTCTTTATTAACATAGCAAAAAAACCATTACATTTGAAAATCAATGTAAGATCAATCCCCTCTCCAAATAATTTACACTCAAAACGTGTAAAAGGCCTCCACAGGTATCTGCCGTATGCAAAATCTTAATAAGTTTTTGGAAATTATAATTTAATGGCTAATTTTTATTTTTGCTCGAAAACGTATAATTTTATGTCATATTTTCGTATTAATTTTCGAGCCGTAGCTTTACAGGAGGAAACATACTTTAGGAAAGGAGAAAATTGATGTGCTTCGAGTGACACAACACCGATCAGCAGTGGCGCACACAAGGGGGAGGTCCGGAACCCCCCAAAGCCCTTGATATTTTTTCCGATTGATTATAATTATATGTATATAGTACGTAAAATTTAATTAATTACTTGTTATTAATGATTAATTTTATTAATTAATGCTAATTATTTATTCAAAAATTAGTTTTTTACTGTGTTTTGTTCCCGAAAATCGACAAAATCAAAAGGAGCATGATACAAGAATGGTGAACTTTCGACCCCGGACCCCCCTGAAAAATTCCTGTGTGCGCTACTGCAGATCAGTAAATACTTCTTAAGATGAATCCAAATTCCAATAATGACCATTTCTTCATCATACTTGCCAGTTATAAAAACAAACTATTCTCTATAATAAATCACTGGTGAAGAGATTCAAGTGGTACTCTCTCTCTCTCTATATATATATTTCAGGACTTTTGATTTAAACCCTGAATGAAGATTTATATGTGTGAGCATGTTAGAAGAGAAAACCTCTAAAATAATTGCAAAAATTAAGAATTATGAGAATAAATGTGTCGATGATAACTTGGACGAATAATATGGATGTGATGTGGAAGTTAGAACAAATGATTGATTGAATATTAACGTCGCACTGTTCAGCTACACGAGGGCTTTTGGCGACGGACCACGTAATTTTGAACCATGGTCAAGTGATGGACACACCTGAGCTGGCACCCCCTCTCCTAACTACCACACCACACCAACGGGAATTTCAGCTCTTTAACGTGCATTGTCTTTAGTGGTACTGTATGTTCCGATACCTATACCACTCGGCTACCGCGGCCACTAGAACAGTGAAGTGTTTCTTATACAATAGTCACGAATCTCTTTATTTGTAGTATTTTACTAAAGATAGAAAATAAAAATTTAAGTATGAGTTTATTTATATAGTTAAGTTTATAATAGCTAAAACGTTTGCAGTAAATTTAATTCTAAAATTTAAAAGGAAACAGAGCATTAGACGAATTTTTTTTATAAATGTGAATAAATGAGTCTTTCACACATACACAAAAAACAAATCACTAATTACAAAAATGAAATTAAGCTAATAATTTAAAATATCGCTTGCCTGTACAAATTCATTCTGATATAAGAACGAATTCATTTACCTTTAAAATGTACATTAATATTAACAATAAATATATATATTATAAAAAAAATATACATTTTCTTCTTTTATAAGGGACTTCTTTTTTCTTACATAAGGATAAAACTCGAAACAAGTAATTCATTTTCAAAGTATTATTAACCCTCTATCTGGACACCTTCCTCCTGAAAAGTTATTCCGAAAGCGTTTAACTCTTATTTTGCGATTCCCTTCAAAAATTCAACAGACTTTTTTCCTTTCCCCCTTTTAGAACTTGGGAGGTCGAACGGGGAAAATTTTACGACCCAGTTCGGTCCCTTTTGAAAATTAAGAACCAAGAGATCAATCGTTTACAGTTAGCTGTTAAGTTGCCTTGGGCAATCTTCTTTGAAAGCGTAGATATCCTCTCTTGATCAATCCACTTTGAAAGATACGGTGTTTCTTCTCCTACATGTTCAGTCACAGTAAAATTAAAAACGAAATGAAAGGTAAAAAAAAAAAAGAGGAAAAAAATGAAATAAATAGTATGTTAGAAGTTGAAAAATAATTATATTTTCTTCAAAGGAAATTTATTTTTCTGTCATTTTTTAAAAATTAAAATATATATATATATATATATATATATATATATATATATATATATATATTGGTATTGCGATTTGAACCAGAAAAAAGCATCCTGTATTCATTTTTGAATATGAGAGTAAGAAAACGCGCTCACTTTCCTGTTTTTTAAAAAAGTAATGAGGTAAAAAGAGCAAAGGCCCTATCTCATTTTTAAACAATAACACAATAAATATTACATACAATGATTATATTTATGAAATAAAACCGATCTTTCTCTATTCAGTTATATTTTAAATTTAAAATAGCATAAAAAATATTTCAATACTTTTAATTTATTTTAATTAAAATCATATAAAGATATTTTTATGTTAACTGAATATTTTTCGGAAAAAATCTAAATTTTCCTTCCTAGTGTTCTCTTTTTCGAACTTCTTGTATTAAATAAAAATTCCTTTTTTACATCGGCATTTGTGATGGACATAACACACATTCAGTCAATAATTTTTAATTTTAATGGGGGATATACTTCTTCAAATGCGCATGACAGTACTTCTAACCATTTTCTACTCAAGTTAAATTTCTTATCTTTATGTTTCTTTTATTAAAAGGAAAAATGTCACACATCGATAGCTACATTTTTTCACACAATTCAATCATTACAAATTCTATTGTGAGAAAAGTTCTCCCTAATTAATCTTGTCTTTCAAAACAGTACACTTAAAACAATTTTGTTCAGTGAAGTTAACCGACAGTTCCACAATGTATTCATACCAAATTATTTAAAAACAAATTTAACACTTGGAAATGTATCCTGTATTAAATTTTTCAGTATACACAAATATTTCCTGTTGTAGGGAAGATATAGTATGAGATGTGGTGTGCGGTTGTGAAAGAATGTTTTCGTACGTGTAGACTATTTTTTAATATTTAAATATCACTGAAGCTGATCATATAACTGCAAATGAGCTTTATTTTAATGTGTGCTGGTATCAAAGTAAAACACTTTACAATATTAAACAGCCTATGGGTTTATACTCAATATCAAACTATTCGCAAAATGGCTTGCAACTTCTATTCAAATTGTAAAGAAACTGAAATATAAATATATCTTACTGCAGTCAAAAATATTCATAATATGTAAGTATCCTGTTGCTCCACTTATTTCTGTACATTTTAAAAACTGTAGCTGAATGCAATTTTTTATATTTGTAAACGAGGCATAACAGCTCACACTGTCGTAAAAATGTCCTTATCATTTTTAAATATACTACTATAAAACGTATATGGATTGTAAGATCAGTTGTAAAATCCTAAAAGCTTTTAGAGGAGCTAAAAACATGTAATTTTGGACTGATCAAATTTTTAATATAATACACAAATATACATGTTATTAAGCAAATACATTTGAAAAATCAAACTTCCTTCTGAAATAAACGTAATTGAAAGAAAAATATTTAATTGCAAATGAGTGGAAATACATGTTTATCTAAGGGGTATCCCCAAAGTGAGGTAATCCTCAAACTCAGAAGCACAACAATCCATGAGGGCCAGGAACTACTGTGCCCATCATAATACACGTGACCATTGGACGCTGAGGTGCATGAACAGATGTCCCGATTTGGTGGTCTGTCTGAAGAGAGACCTTCAGTGTTTAAGACCCGAAGCAAGCTTGGTACTCATTTATCGACCCAATGTAGCGGGGATGAAAGGCAGAGTCGACCTTGCGCAGCCCGTTAATAGAACCCCAGACCTGTGGTGTGGAAGCACTATACACTTCCACTCAATCCTATTCGGTGAAAAATAAAATTTAATGTTAGAATCTTATATAAATCCCTAATGAATGAGGGAGTCCAAACTTTTTTTTTCATGTAAACTGTTTATAAGGAAATGGTTAATTATGAACATTTCACAAGTTGCATAAATTAAAATTAACTGTTATAGTTAACATAAATATTTAAGGGTGCAAAAGGTGTATTTCGGCTGCACGAATTAATTTTAGAAGGAATACGGTTACGAAAAAGTAGTACAAATCTATCTAAAGTAGGGTTGGTTATCTTACACATTGTCAAACACAACAATGCATTGGAAGCCAATTCCACAATTCGTTGTTATAAAAATGTATGGAAAATTACAAGATTCATTTTTGCTTTTGTAATTTATATATATATATAATTTTTCCTGGGAACTTTAAAAGCTAGAGCGGCCTCCATCAAAACCGCGGTTCTCTCTCTGTTTTTCCAGATCGCCCCTGACTAAGCCGGCTCTGCCATAGTAAGTGAAAATGCCGGATTTTGTTTGTCAAGATCATTTTATAGCAGACTGCATTTTTCATGTATTTTAGATGGTCGTTTTATATTTTCTACATCAATATCTTAATGTCTGAATTTAAAATTACATAAAATTCTTGACATTCGCATCAATGACCATTATAATTTTTATTAGTATATGAATGTGTCATCACACGATTACATGACTGTTATTAACATATTATTTTAACCATTTAATTAATATTAAGTATAACATAACGCACACAAATTTTCTGAACTTTAAAATAAATATTTCGAAAACTACTTCAGATATACTCAAAATTTTTCATTCCTACCCTTTAGCTTCTCAGTTTTGCTTCTATGTAAAACTTTATTGTATATTCCTCGGTTTTTTTAGTATATTTTTTGCTCTTAGCATGCATTTTCAACTGAATTGTATGAAAACTTCAAAATATATTAAAAATACCAAAGAAGCTATATAATAAAATTTGAAATTTATATTATACTCAAAGAGTTGCTAGAACTTATGGTAAATAATTTTTAACTTTGCGATACATTTTTTTTTCGAAATTTCAAATGGAATTTCTAGCTTTATACGGTCGAGATTTCAAAAAATATCCAGATTTTAATTACTTATTCAGTTAGCCTTTAAAAAAAGATAAATGTTGCATAAATAGATATTTTTGAAGAATAATTCGAATGTTTTTGAATAGGTCGAATTTAAAAGTGATTTTTATGTTTATTTATATGCATAAATGTCTACTGTAAATGTTTCCGTATATTTTTGATTACCATTTATTCAAACATTCAAGTTATAAAAAAAATGTGGGAAAATCTTCATTCATGTTGTCTTTGATGTAAACTGAAGTTCAAGCACTTAAAATTCAAATATAATTCGGTGTATTTTAACAATATATAACTAGGCACTGTACGTAAACTTCCCTGAACACTTGGGCTTTGAAATCTAAAAAAAAATTAATAGATCTTAATTAGTTTTTTTTTTTTTGTTATTATTTTTATCAAAGTGTATTTGATGAAGTTTAAATTTATTCATTTTTAGTGGTTGGAAAGTTGAAAAGATTTTAAATTTTAAAGTGTTTGGTGTTTTATTATTTTTTGGGGGGGCATCTTATAATGAAATAATCATGTTTCAAAAACTGAAAGCATTAAGATAAAAAAAATGAAGCGAAAGAATATACTTTAAAAAAGATAATTTGTCTAACTATATAAAATAGCAGATTGCCCTGACACGCCCCAACTTGTTACAGTTTGAAATTAATATGAAACCAAAAGGTTATGGTCACAAACTCGTGGTTGGCGTGTCATGAGTTCGAGCCCCAGTGCGGCTGAAGACCTGGAGACTGGGCTGATGAACAATAAATTTATCGTGGCTCCAAGTCCCCCCTGACGTGGTGAGGGGATGGGTCCGCTCAGGTGTTGCCCCAGTCACTTAACCATGGCTCAAAACGACGAAGTTTGTAATAAATAGCTTACGCGTGATGTTAATAAATACTCACTCACCAGTTTATATTGAACAAGAAGGAAATATGTATTTCATACGTCGTTAAACAACTCTTAAAGTTTTTGTTGCAAAATTATTTGACTTTTTCTGTTTCTTTTGGGTGAGTGAATATTAACGTCGCACTGTTCAGCTACCCGAGGGCTTTAAGCGACGGACGTCATAATTTTGAACCATGGTCAAGTGACGTGGACGACACCTGAGCTGCCACCCCCCCTCTCCTAACTACCACACCACACCAACGGGAGGACGTTTCAGCTCTCGACAGACTTAACGTGCATATCGCTGCCCTACACGGCGGGTGTTTAGTGGTACTGGGCTCGAACTCATGACAAGGCAAGCCACGGTCCGATACCCATACCACTCGGCTACCACGGCCTCAGTATAACATGGTTAGTATGATGGTTAATACGGAGTATGTCTCCCGAACGATGCAATACAGGCCTTACAACGTCTAGGCATGCTGAGTATCAAATTATCAATCTGATCTTGGGGAATATTACACTACTCATCAAGCAATACCCTCCCAAGTTCCGGTAGACAAGTGGGAGGGGGTTGACGGGCTGCAATTCGTCGCACAAGCTCTACTGGATTCAAGTCCGCTGAGTATGCTGGCCAACCCATACGGGTGATATTCTTCGATTGAAGGCATTCGCCTACAATGTTTGCATGGTGAGAAGGGCGTTGTCATCCATAAACAGAAATTCAGCACCCATGGCGCCCCGAAACAAGCGTACATGTTGTTCCAGAATGACATCCTTATTGATTTGGCTTGTCATGGTTCCAATTTGAGCATGCAGGTCAGTTCTGGAACCCCAAATACCCCCAAACGAGCAATCCTGCACCACCGAAACGTTGTCGTTCAATGTTGTTCTTTTGGTGGTAACGCGCGCGGGTACCTGACACTCACCGTATGAAAGTCCAGCGAGAATCAGACTGCAAGCTAAACCAGGACTCGTCGAAAAACATCACACAAGACCACTGTTGTGGTGTCAACAATGCATGCTCTCTACTCTAGGTTAATCGCTGGCGACAGTGAGTTGCGGTAAGTGGAGCACATCTGACAGGCTTACGAGCATATAGACCAATGTGCCCTAAGCGTCTGTGCACGGTGTGCCTTGAAACTGTCGTATCGGTAGCTGAAAAGAGCTGACGAAAAAGGTCTGATGTTGTGCTCCGTCTGTTTCCTTTGGCTGTAACTGCCAAATACCGGTCCTCATTCGGCATTGTAACTCGGGGGCGACCTGTGCTGTAACATCTACTCACATTACCATCATCTTGGAACCGTTGCCAAAGCCTTGAGATGACACTCTGGGCGATTCCAAGTTCCTCGGATACTTACAGCTGGGTACGTCCACATTCCAGTCGTCCAACAATTAATTCTACCACGTAAAAAATCATCCAAATGCTTCCTTTATGTCATAACTATGCGGTTATTGCACAGTAAGGCTTTTAAAGCGCTTGTGAATAATTTTACTTCGTTGCCACCATTCCTTATATACCCCTCTCTTACACTCTCGTCATTGTGACATACTATCAGCGCCATCTGGTGGTTTCCTGTAATTTCAATTTGCTCTTTTATCCCATTATTGCTGCTATTGACACTACACCTGAACAACAGCTTTTTGAAATTATCATGCATTCAAATCCCACTGTGAGTGATATATTTAATATTGACACAATTGTTGATTTTTAAAAATCTTTGGCTGTTGAAAAATTTCCCCAAAACTTACGTTTACAAATATTTATGTGTGAATTTAAGTATCCCTTCACAAAGTTAATGAAAAAGAATTTTTCGCGACAAAATTCAGTAAGCTGATAAACCTTCAAAAAATTGAAATGAGAAAGAGAGCTGCTATTACTCATTCCCTTGTAATATTCTTGCGACCGCCGTATATCATTGTTTCTGACACTTCGTCTGAAAGCTTTGACACATGTTTATCATAAAAGTTTGAAAATAAGACTTATACCCGATATAACTTTTACCCGAAAAAAAGTCAGAGGATGACCAAAACCCATCAAGCTAGATCAACCAATGTTGTGAAATACTAGAAATTGTGTGGAACTTGAATCGAGTTTTACACATATCATAATCTGCTCTCATTTCTAACGAAAAGTAAACCACAACTTTCTAGATTGCGAAGGCGCGCTTTCTCTTTGCAAAGATTTAACCATAAAGCAATGTTCTCTTTCAAAAGTGTACCGTGCAGACTTGTCATCACGGATAGTGTGAACGCAATAAACAGGCTATAAATTATTATTTATTTAATTGTTTATCCAATGTCCATGCTTGGCTTCTTAACCATTTGACGCAGAGCCTCCTAGTGCCAACTGTCAACGTCGTCAGTCGGGTATTCATCGAGTCAGCATCTATTGGAGGAGCTATAGGTCAGCATCTATGGTGTTGTAGTGGTTATAAATGAATATACTAATTCTCTTTTACAGTTTAAATTTTATATACGTGAAATTTTACTTTTAAATGTCATTTAGCTATAAACTTATAAATATTAAATGTATTATTTTAATATCCTTTTGTAATATAAAAAAATTTGAAATATTTTTAAATTCATTCTCAAAATATTAACGATTCGTTATTGAAGTTTAAAGATAATATATATTTTATAAATGTGAAAATAAAATTCATTTGCGGATCAATTGATTGACTGAATATTAATGTCGCACTGTTCAGCTACACGAGGGCTTTTGGCAACGAACCATGTAATTTTGAACCATTGTCGAGTGACGTGGACGACACTTGAGCTGGCACCCCCTCTCTTAACTACCACACCAACGGGAGGACGTTTCAGCTCTCGACAGATTTAACGTGCATCGCTGCCCTACACGGCGGGTCTTTAGTGATACTGGGCTCGAACTCCTGACAAGGCAAGCCACGGTCTGATACCTATACCACTCATCTACCGCGGCCCATGTGCGGGTCAATTATGAATGTAAATATATGATAGCGTGGCAGAAAAACAAGTAGTCCTTACAGAAAGCGTTATGATCTTTCGTTGCATTTTGTACTAAAAATAAATTCACAATGACAAAGGATACTAAAATCATCCTAAAAACCACGCATTGCATGTAATAAATTTATGAAAAACTTGCTGAGGTTGTCTGTAACGATTGTTTTCTGTTCTTTTCCTTTTTTGAGACGTTACTTTGAATTATTAGGACATCAATGTCTGATTTTCTTCAAGAGAAACACAAGTTTGTCTATGATATCTTAAAATGATACTCATAAAGAATATTTTTATTCCTTTCCTATCTTATCTTTAACACAGAATGCGTTCCGAGATACATGAAGTTCATAGCATCGTTCATGAGCAAAATCTTTCATCTTTTTGGATCAGGAAACTTGGTTCCAACATCCGATCGCAAAATGTCACCTTAGTATATATTTAAACACAAAACATTCTCTTTTTTTAGATTTTCGTGTACAAGACGGAACTGCGCTTTATTGTAGATCAATGGTGGTCAACTCTTTTGGGAAGAGTGCCCCTATTTAATGAAAAATGACTAAGCGTACCACTATCAACAAATGTGGAAAAGTGAAAAAATTTTACTTATAAGCTTATATATTATGGGATTTTTACTCAAATAGCGCATTTTTTAATGCAAGGCTATGTAGTCGAAATTTAAAAATAATATGGTAAATAAGACGAAAGTACAAACCTGGGATTTTTATTTTAATAAACTTTTAACAAGTTCAATGGATTAGGTTAAGTATAAAATAAAAAAGTGTAACTCTTGAATAATTTAATTCTAAATATTGATTAAATGCTCAATTACTTGAGTAGTTTTTGAATTACTACTTTTTCTTTACCAAGTCATTTATATTAGGATTAGCTCTTACAGATGCCTACAACATTATTTTGTTAAAGCTGCACATCAGCTAGTTCTGTGTGACATTTATTTTATGTTCATAGCAGAAAACGTTTATTACCAACATATTTTAATCTAAATTTGGAGGGTTTTTTGCATAAGACAACTGCACTTCAATAAAATTGTTAAAAATGGTTATTTATTATCTTTTCGAAAATTGCTTAATTTTTCAGTAAGTCTTCACGTGCTACTGTAACAAATCCAAGTGGCACGCGTTGCCGTGGGTTGGCAGCCCCGGTTGTAGATAGTCTCTAAGCGAGGAGTGGCCAGCCTTTTGGGGGAGAGTGCCACCATCCGATAAAAAAAATCCTGCGTGCCACTTCCAACTTTTTCATTGGAAAAAAAAATGAAAAGGTCAAAAATTGTTCCTCACAGGCATATTCTTATTATGGAATTTTTTACTCACATAGAATATTTTTTATGCAAGTCTTACAGAGAAATTAAGTGAAAAATCAGCATTTTTTAAATCATCATGAAAATCGTCAAAATAATTGAATATCCTGCAAAATGGATATTAATTTTTTAAATATATCATAGCTCACAGCATTACTATGATAGATGGTTACTGCATTAATGTGAAGTAAGTTAATCTTTTTTCTCCCAAATTAAAACGAAACAACTAATATTTAAAAAAAATTAAGTTACTTCCTACTTAGATAAAGAAAAATTTTATTTTTGTTACTTTTAATTAAATAGTTTCAATTAATATAAAATCTTTAGTTTTGACCCAAATCGCTAAGAATGAAACCAACGTGGGTGTATATGTATTTCTTTAAATAATTCAATTCAGTTAATTTTAATTATAATTAAATTATCATATGGTCACACCCAAAACAATCGCGTTTTGAAAATTTCAGCTCAAATGAGCACTTTACAATGAGAGAAAAAAACCTTTTCAAATTTTGACGCAAGTCACCAAAAAGGATGCCAATGTGTCTATTTATAATTCTTTGAATAATTAGTTTTAATCAATTAACTTTCATTACTCGTAATTAAATTACTGTATTGCCATCCACAATAGTCGTGAAAATAAAATTTCATCTCAATTGAGCGCATTAAAATTTACTTTATTAACGATTGAAATTTGAACAAGATAAATATATAGAGTGTGAGCTAATAGTAGGAATTAGAAAAGCAAAAGTTCTTTCACAAAAGAATATAAATGGGATCAATTAAATAAAATACAATATATCTTTTCCTTATAATAATAAATTTAAATTACTTAAATGTCACATAGTATCGGTAAGAAAAGCTTAAACACATAGCCAATCTTAAGTTTTGACTAGCAGACACTCACTGGGCAAACTTCATTGTTTTCTTCCAAATATTTTAAAACACACTCCTTTAAATTCCAAAATCTCGCGAGCTCATTTCCTTTGGAAAGCCAGCACACAGAGAAATGAAAGAGTATTTTCTACATCAGAGGCTCCCAAACCTTTTTGTCTCATAGACCCCCTTCCATGTTTTTCAGTTTGGAGTAGACCCCCTGCTTACCTAATATTGAATTTTTTTGAATTTACCAACTTGAATGTCCTTTTTACAACTGGTATAGATTTTACTTTAAAGATTTAAATTTGTAACTGTAAGTGAATTAGTGTTTCAAACTTAAGAACATGTTAATTAAAATTTAATCAATACATAAAATAACTGAGCAACAAACAAGTGCTTTTAAAGGAAGGAAGGAAAAAATCTGGTGCTTCAGTAACAATTTTTGAAAATTTGCATCAATCGTGTTAGGTTTAACCCTTAATCTCCTCGGTTAGTATTGTCCAGACCTTATTTCTCTCTTTTTCTTTTGTTTTGTTTGGCAACCACAATGAAACTCCTTCTCACTAAGAAAAGAAATTAAAAATTTTCTCACAAAATTCCAAAATTCGTGATAAATAACAGATATGCCCTTTTAAAGCCGAAATTGCGGACATGATCCTTGTTTTAATCAAATTTATGCTGTCCCCTTGTAACTGGAAATTAACCTTATTAAATAAAATAATTAAATAAATAAAATCTGCACTCCACTAAATTTTCTTTTAAACTTAAAATCATGATTTGGTTTAATGAGAGCCACCATCATAGACCCCAATTTACATCTCATGGCCCCCCAAATTTTTTTTTTTTTGCTGACGTGGACCAGTTTCAGGTCGTCATAAGACCCTGGAGGTCTATAGACCACACTTTGGGAATCTGTTGTACATTATAAATTCCTACTATAATTCAGTTAAGTATATTTTTAAAATAATTTTTCATGTTTTTTTTGTCTGAGACAACCATACTACAACAAAACTGTAAAAAAATTGGTATTGACTACTATCACTCCAAATTTTTTAATTTATTCAAAAAGTCTTCGCATGCCACGGTTACAACTCAGCTGTGCCACCCCTGCTCTAAGCCAATGCAAAGATACCCTTTCCACTCTGGAAAAGTTGGATACCCAAACTACTGAAATTTAAAATATCAACAATCAACTACTCTCAGGTTTATTTCTTCATTTGTCCGGTTTTGTAACGGCCGAAAATTGTCAGAGAAATTTCATGTAATTTTATTATTCTAAGAAAAATCTTACTGAAAACGCGCGGATTAGCTGGTATATTCACGCTATATAGCGAGCAACTAACGAAAGTTGTAAGAAGCAAAGAGCAAACGTATTGCGCCACTGACTCACTCATCTCTCACCAAATCAAAAGTGGAAAACCATTGTCAAATCCTTTTAATATCTATTGCTTTTAATCCTTGTGTGTATCAGAGCTCTCAATCAGCTTAACTCTGATAACTTCTCAGGCATTCTAGATCTAAATTTGAACACTAATTTAATGAAGGCAAAAATACACCCCTTCCACACACATACCCAGCGAGTGAGTGAATATTAACGTCGCACTCTGTTCAGCTACTTGAGGGTTTTTGGCAACGGACCTCATAATTTTGAACCATGGTCAAGTGACGAGGATGACACTTGAGCTAGCGCCCACTCTCCTAACTACGCAACACACCAATGGGAGGACATTTCAGCTCTTGACAGTTTTAACTCGCCCCTACACGACGGGTCTTCAGCGGTACTAGGCTCGAACTCATGACACGCTGATCCCGAGCCGTTTCCTTGACTACTAGGCTACCGCGGCCACACACACTCAGTGAGAGAAAGACATTGAAGCTTTATCAACCTCATGGTTTAAGGAGGTGATACTAGATCTGCAAGCCGCAAGTGGCACGCAGGATCTTTCTGAGTGGTTCGTTGCATTAACAAAATCGATTATTTAAGAACAATCCATTAAAAATTAGCGAGAAATTCTATCAATCCAGTAATCAAATATATAAATTTTGTTGCCAATGTCATGTTGGCACAAAATACGAGATAATTTTTTTTTCTTTTTGTAATTGTGTGTGTTGTGACGGATAGTGACAAATAACAGAGAAGTAGCTACCATTTCACAAGTGAAACTAATTTTTTAATTAACCCTCATGCGCAAATATGTTTAGAATATATCTTGTTTCAGAGAGATCTTGCCTATTTTTTAGAAAAAAAACATGGATTAAGAACTTGTTTGATTTGTGTGAAAATGTTATATTTAAAAAACATAATTTTGCTCGTCAATGTATCACTTAGCACAAATCTCTCAAAGGTTCTTTTTCTTGACAATCTTTTTCAAAGCTAGATAATTTGGCTTTCTAAGAAAAATCTTTGCAATAACAAAATATTTTGTCGGTGTCACAAAATGCAAAGGTAACAAAAGCATCATATAAAATTTGTTACATTACATATATTGATATCTGTATGAAATTGTAAAGGATAGACATAAATGGATACAGAAATTGTTAGTATTTCTTAAATTTTCTTCATTTTTAATGTTCTTGATCTTTGTGTCCCCGCCCCCATTGTTCCCAATGTTGCAGCCTGCATGAAATAGTTGCCATATATATGCGGCCCAGTGGAAAAAAATGTTGAGCACTCTGTGATTTAAGGGATTTCTCTCAAAATTCCACATTTGAGATTCTGTGATAACTGCCTTTAGTATCGGGATGAATTCCCAAAGCCACTGGGGGTTATATGCAATTGGTCCTTATTTTAATTTAAGGTGAATACTTGGGACTCAAAACTGACATCGTGAATTATCTGCTGGAGTGAAGGGATTACATGCATGGATTGGCCATTGTTTTCTCCCCCTAACTTAATCTCATTACACCGTTCTCAAGGTGTCACACTGCAATGCTCTGTGATGATTACCCCAAGAAAAGCACGCAGTAAACTCTTCGAGATCTTTTTTCACTTTTAACTTTGTACTTAAATTTTGGGAGTGAGTTGTAGTTCCAAAAAACAACCTTCCTAAAGAAATATTTAAATGGCCCATTAATGGATGATAAAGGTGACACACCCAGTTTCTTATTTTAAAAAACATCGTTTTCCTACAGTATATGTATATTAAAAGTAATTGAATAAGTTTTTCAGTCTGTACAAAAAGGAAGAAATTAAACTGACATTTAACGAAACATAGTATTCATGATTTTACACGTTAAATAGTCCCAAAATGAAAATGTTAATTTGATGAAATGTATTTTACAATTCAATAAAACAAACTTTAAGTCTGAAGTTTTCATGCAAATTTCAGTTTCTGACATCCTGTTTGCAAACAACTTAAGATGTAGCAAAATATTTAGCTTTCAAAAATTTAAAAGATTTTCCTCACATTTCACTATCAAAATATCTTTTAAAGTAGCAATGAAAGGTAGTCATACATTTCAATTCACACGGCTCTGTATGAAAACATCTGGAAGAAACCAGAATATAAAAAAAACTAATGAATTATCGAAATAAAAATATATATCTTTAACACAAAAACAATTATATCTCTTTTTTTACACTTGTTTCAAAACACCTTTTAGAAATACAGACAAATCACAAAATATTCATATTTAAAAGATTTTAACAAATATCCCTGATTTATGAATAATTTTTAGATTTTTTACGTAAACTTACATTCATTTTTCATTTAATGTTACACGAAAATATAGTGCATATAACTTTAAAAATAGTTTAACTTTATTCCTTTAAAAACAAATAAATCCATATTTTACTATATTTTGTTTCCTCATTTGAAAATACATCAGTCATAATCAAATAAACAAAAAATTTAATTTTCCTAATTATCTTATTATAAGAATACAAAGCTAAGGATATGAAAAAAATATCACTAAGTCTCTATTAAAATACTGTAAAATATCCAGTTATACTGACTTTTGGACTAATGCATTTGCAAGGGTTTGTTTTAATAATTTATTACAAAAGCATAAGTCACTACTATAAGTCCACAACTGAGATTCTTCATTGGTTTTAAAAATAAGAAACATGTTTTAACGATGCAGAGAACGCAATATTGTACATTTCGCATACATCAGACATTTCCTATGAATACAAAAATGTACATTAAATGAGCAGTTTCAGAAAACTCGTAGGCTTCACAAACATAAAGCTTTTCAATTAGTATGAATATATAAATGCACCTTTAAATTACTTTTTACAGAGAAAGTCTTGTTGTATATTTCACAAACGTAAGGCTTTTCCTTGGCATAAATATGCAAATGTACTTTTAAATTACCACTCAGAGAGAAAGTGTTGTTGCGTATTTCACAAATATAAGGTTTTTCCTTTACATGAATACGTAAATGTTGTTTCAAAGTTAAGAGTTCCTTGTTGCCTTTATTGTATATTGTTATTGAAAAGCCCTTGTTGTATATTGAACAAACATAAAGCTTTTCCTCCGTTTGAATACACAAATGCTTTTTTGAATCAGTACTTCAATAGAAAGACTTGTTGCATATTTCTCAAATATGCAGATTTTCCTTTGTATGAATAGGTAAATGGTTTTTTAAAGAACGACTCTGAGAGAAAGCTTTGCTGCATATTTCACAAACATGAGGCTTTTCCTTTGTATGAACACGTAAATGTGCTTTTAAATTACTGCTTCGAGAGAAAGCCTTGTTGCACATTTCACAAACGTAAGGCTTTTCCTTTGTATGAACACGTAAATGTTTTTTAAATCACTGCTTTGAAAAAGGCTGTTGCATACTTCACAAACATACGGCTTTTCCTTTGTATGAATACACATATGTTTTTTTTTCAAATAAGGCTTTTCCTTTGTATGAACACGTAAATGTGTTTTTAAATCACTGCTTTGAGAGAAAGGCTTGTTGCATACTTCACAAACATAAGGCTTTTCCTTTGTATGAATACACATATGCCCTTTTAAATGGTGAGGCTCTTGAGAATACGTAAATGTTTTTAAATTACTGCTTTGAGAGAAAGCCTTGCTGCATATTTCACAAACATGAGGCTTTTCCTTTGTATGAACACGTAAATGTATTTTAAATGGCTGCTTTGAGAGAAAGACTTGTTGCACACTTCACAAACATAAGGCTTTTCCTTTGTATGAACACGTAAATGTCCTTTTAAATGACTGCTTTGAGAGAAAGGCTTGTTGCATATTTCACAAACATAAGGCTTTTCCTTTGTATGAATACACGTAAATGTGTCTTTTAAATGGCACTTTGAGAGAAAGCCTTGTTGCATATTTCACAAACATAAGGCTTTTCCTTTGTATGAACACGTAAATGTGCTTTTAAATTACTGCTTTGAGAGAAAGCCTTGTTGCACATTTCACAAACATAAGGCTTTTCCTTTGTATGAACACGTAAATGTCCTTTTAAATGACTGCTTTGAGAGAAAGGCTTGTTGCATACTTCACAAACATAAGATGAAAGTTCTTTTAAATGGTTAGTTTGAGAGAAAGCCTTGCTCACAAACATAAGGCTTTTCCTTTGTATGAACACGTAAATGTGTTTTTTAAATGGCCACTTTGAGAGAAAGCCTTGCTGCATATTTCACAAACATTTCACAAACATGAGCTTTTCCTTGGTATGAATACGTAAATGGTATTTTAAAGTACGACTTTGAGAGAAAGCCTTGCTGCATATTTCACAAACATGAGGCTTTTCCTTTGTATGAATACACAAACATTTTTCCTTTGTATGAACACGTAAATGTGCCTTTTAAATTACTGCTTTGAGAGAAAGCCTTGTTGCATATTTCACAAACATAAGGCTTTTCCTTTGTATGAACACGTAAATGTGTTTTTAAATCACTGCTTTGAGAGAAAGCCTTGTTGCATATTTCACAAACATAAGGCTTTTCCTTTGTATGAATACGTAAATGTGTTTTTAAATGACTGGTTTGAGAGAAAGCCTTGTTGCAGATTTCACAAACATAAGGCTTTTCCTTTGTATGAATACGTAAATGTGTTTTTAAATCACTGCTAAATGTTGCACATTTCACAAACGTAAGGCCTTTTAAATGACTTTTTAAATCTTTTGAGAGAAAGCCTTGCTGCATATTTTCCTTTGTATGAATACAAACAAATGGTTAGTTTGGCTTTTGCATATTTCACAAACATGGGGCTTTTCTTTGGTATGAATTAGTAAATGTCTTTTCAAAGTACTGTTTTGAGTGAAAGCCTTGTTACATATTTCACAAACATAAGGCTCTTTATTAGAAATAAATAGTCTTGATTTATCATAGAGAGAGGCCATTTTGATAATTTCACAAATACAAGATTTTTCTCAGATAGAGACTACATAAATGTCTCTTTAAAATCTACAATGAAGACAATGGGTCTTGTACTCTTGTTCAGAATATCAAATTACAATTCTGCAAAAGGAAAAAAAATGACTTCTTGAATATCTTGTTGAATATGCAAGCAAAATTTTTAATTTACATTAAAATTTATGAAGAAAATTTGGCTGGATATCACAGTTTACCATAAAATGAAGAATCGTCCAAGAAATTTTATTTTGATATCAGGCAAGTTTAGTTGGCTTTTAGATAGCCTTTTTGTTGAAAATATCAAGATTTAAAACGTACATTAAATTATCATTACTAAAAATATACCAAAATAATATTTTATAATTATCACCTGGTCAACAAAAACATTATAAGGAACTAAAGGAATATCATGATTTAATATGAATACCTATTTGGAGAAGAAATCAAATGGGGTATGTATAGAATCATAGTTCTCAAAAATCAATTAACATGCAAAATTTAAAAGGGAGGGGAAGTATTACACGGCCTTTATTTTATTTGTGTTTGATTATTAATCTCTTAACTGCCATCGACGTACGCAACCATCTAGCTCAACCGGTGTGTTGAGTACGCAAGACATTTATATATATACGACGTTCTGTGATATAATTTTCTTTGTGCTGCTATCAGTAAAACTATTCTGAAGGCTTTTGAATGCAATAAAATAACCTTGACAGTTTTTTGCAAAGAATTTACTTATTTTAGAGAAAAATTTGCTTATTTGTGCCTTTTCCTTTTCCCCAATACACTGAACACGCGTACCTATGTTAAAAAATGGTGAAATTTAATCAGCAATTAAGGGATTCATTTGAATTATTTTTGATTAAAATTAAAAAGAAAACTATTGTGATGCAAAACATATTTCTAACCATTATAATAGTATATCACACACAGAAGATTTTTAAAAAATTACAAAGATATTTCAATAAAGAGAATTTTTACAATTTTCCTAAGGTTTTAAATTTAGAAAAACACTACCCAACATTTGTTTGATTGCCATTTTTCTATGAACAGAATAATATACATAGAAGAATTCATGCGAGAATTAGCAAACATGGTTACAAGAAGAAAACATATACATTGATATTTCATCACTGAATAAATTTAATAACTTTACCTAGGGAATGAAGAGGCCACATGACAGTAAAACAGTCATAGTTGCAACATTCTCACATTCTAAAAGTTGAATCACAGTCAACCACAGTCAGTTTGCATCCAAGTTTGAAGGCCTATAGGAAATAGCTCTCACCTTGCTTCAAAGAGTGATGTACATAAGTAATCTATGAATTAAGAAAATAAAATATGTTATTTGATTATATTAGTCTTATCTCGGTTACAATGGTAATTTCAATCAGAAAAAGTGAAATATTCTTTAATGCTTTTTCAAATTCCATTTTATGACATTTTTAAATGAAGCCTACTTTATTCTTGATAAGCACTGTAGTAAAAGGTGATGGACCTCAAAAATACAACTATGCTCAAATGATAAATGCAATTTCTCATCTGTATATCAAAGGCCAATTTCAATCAATAAGCAACACACATTATAGGAATCAGAGCAAGTAATTCATTTATTATTGTTGAAATACAATTCCAATAAATTAAGCTCTCTAGAAAGAGTAAGATTCAAAATTACTTCAGGGATCATCCTATTAATGGCTTATGAATACCATAGGTGTGCCTCAGCAAATAAAAAAAAAATATGCTTTACAGCCACCTTTTAAATGTAATATTTTCATTGACAAGGAAAGAAAAATGTTTAATTCCATTATACTCTGGAGGGAAAATAAAATTTTTCATGTTACTCTGCAACATTACTTCTCATACTAAAAAAATAATCACCTTATTTGCATAGGCTTTACATTGTTTTATTTGTCCAATTACACTGTGAAAAAATGATACTGCTTCTTGCAATAAAAGTTCACAACCCTGAATGATTTTAAAGTGCTAAACAAGAATATTAAAATAAAGCAGATGGGCTCTTGTTGCAGAGATATTTGTGTTATAAAGGTGCTGATATAATGCAATAGATATAAAGGTACTGATATAATGCAATAGATGCCTTATAATAAATAACATTTCATTACATTATTTTATACTTTATTTTCAATATATTTAAATAAATCATCCCATATACATCACATTAATGTTTTAACATCATAGTAAAATACTCCCTTAATATATTAGAATTTAATAAGAAAAATACATGTTTATGAAAAATGATTATGTCATACAGCATCACCTCTGAAACATTCATCGAATATCCTAACACAGAGGTGGAGAACCTTTTTATCACTAGAGGCTGCATAGGTTGATGTACCTATAAATGTGACTTTTATAAAATTATTATACTTTTTGTATTAACAAAATTAAGTAAAAACATTTTTAAGTCAATTCCTACTTAGATAAACAAAGAAAATTTTTATTTTAGCTACTTTTTATTAAATAGTTACAATTAATATAAATACGTATACACATGACAGAATAACAACATTAAGTGGTAATTAATTTTTATTAATTATCATTAAAGTGTCATATTGTCATCCAAAACAATCGTGTACGAGGTATGTAAATTTAAGTAACGAGACTGGTAGCGTAGTGTTTGATCTGGCAACACTGGGGAAGTGGGACATGGAAGGGAGATAGGGTAAGTATGTGATGCTTCATCAGTATGAGTTTGAAGTCACTGAGTCAAGTTAATTGTCTGTAGTAATTTGTTTAGTGAAACAGGTTTTTGTGTGTTCTGAAATGAGTGACAATTTCGAGCAATGATGTGCTATCAAGTTTTGCTTCAGACTTGGACACAACACAATGGAAACATTTGCAAAACTTCAGCAAGCCTACAGAGACAGTGTTTTGTCAAGGGCCCAGGTTTTTCGGTGGTTTAAGACATTTTCAGAAGGAAGAGAGTCAAATGAAGATAAACCTCGCAGCGGAAGGCACTCAGTTTCAAAAACCGCTGAAAATGTCATTAGAGTCTCGGATCTTGTGCGTTCAGATTGTCGCTTAACAGTCAGAATTATTGGGGAAGAGTTGAATTTGAATCACAACACTGTTCATCAGATTTTGACCAATTAAATGAAGATGAGAAAGATCTGCGCCAAAATGGTTCCGAAAAACATTTCTCAGTGAACCGTTTCTTGGTCAGTAAAAACATTCCTGTTGCTCCTCAGCCCCCTTATTCGCCCGACTTGAGTCCTTGTGACTTTTTCCTCTTTCTGAAACTGAAGAATCACCCCAAGGGACAACATTTTGGGACAAAGGAAAACATTCAAACGGCTGTAACCGACCAGCTGAAGGCTATTCCAATATCCGAGTTCCACCAGTGCTATGAGGAGTGGAAGAAACGTCTCCAGCGCTGTGTGGCTTCAGAAGGCAGTTACTTTGAAGGAGACAATGTTGAATTGTAAGTTTATTGGAATAAACAAGTGAAAAAAAAAGTCTCATTATTTAATTTACATACCTCGTATATAAAATTTCAGTTCAACTGAATGCTAAAACGTGAGAAAAAACCTTTTCAAATTTTGACACAAGTGGCTAAGTCGCCAACGTGGCTGTATTTGCAATTCTTTAAATAATTCATTTTAATCAATATATTTTTATTAATTATAATTAAATTATTGTATTGTCATCCAAAATGAGATCATGCACATAAAATTTCAGCTCCATTGAGCGCTTTAAAATGTATTTTATTAATGATTGAAAATTCCAAGATAAATAAATAAACAAACAAATATATAGAGAGTGTGAGTCAATAGTAGGAATTGAAAAATTAAATCCTTCTTCATTTACTATTTGACATAAAAAGTTACAACAGAAAATATTTTTGTATTTACAAAGTGTAACATATTTTATAAAATATTTTTTTGTAAAATTATTAAAATTCATAGATACTGCAATAATTTTAAAATTTCAATGTCGGTATTTTTACTTATCGAAGCATAAATAAATTTAAAATTTAATGAGCTACATATTTGAGTACCACTTCAAAGAAAGATATCAAAGTACAATTGTTTTTTTAATAATTTTAACATTATAAAGAAATATAATAGAAAAATATAACTGACATAGGAATAATTCCTAATATAATTTTAAAATCCCCATTGGAAAATACACACATACATTCATGCTGTTCTTTATTTGAAAATTGCTGCAATCTATATCTAGATATATATTATAAATGCGAAAGTTTGTGAGGATGTTTGGGAGTCTTTCACGCAAAAGTAACTGAATGGATTTGAATGAAACTTTACAGTAATATAGCTTATACATCAGAATAACACATAGGCTATAATTTATAGCATAGGCTATAATTTATAAAGATATTGTGAGAAGTGTCGAAAATATAACAATATTTGTCAAGTAAGTAGGAAAAAATTCTGCCATCTGCAAGCAATTAATTCTGTCATGTGCTGCAAAAAAGCCCACATCAGCATATATCTATCTTTTGTTTGTGAAAGAACTTTTGTTTTGTCTATGCAAGGTGCTGGCTTCTAATTAATTCCTGTAAACAGCATAATCCCCAATTTTTTTTTTTCAGAATCAAACTAAGTTTTGAAAGGAGAGGTTGTTATAAATCTCTCTTTATTTGAATGTTTTTTTAAATGATTTTATTATGCATATTTGGTAGTAAGAAATTGATCTATTTTCAAAAAAAATACTTTTATTGCTTCTGGTACTTACAGTAGATAAACTTGGTCTTTCACACTACATCATTTGGACATATTTCCATAGTTTGTTTGTGGTTAGTAGTTAATTATAATGCTATAATTTTAATTGAATAGGCAGATACAGCATTTTTAAGTATAAAATTAATTATAACTACTGTACTGTATTTTTTGGAGTGAATATGACTGTTCAGCTGCACGAGGGCTTTTGGCGACGGACCACGTAATTTTGAACCATGGTCAAGTTCGTGGACGACACCTGAGCTGGCACCCCCTTTAACTACCACACCACACCAACGGGAGGACATTTCAGCTCTGGACAGATTTAGCGTGCATCGCTGCCCTACACGGTGGGTCTTCAGTGGTACTGGGCTCGAACTCGTGACAAAGCCAGCCACGATCCGATGCCAATACCACTCGGCTACCGCGGCCTGGTTAGAGCATCGGACTCCAGACCGTAAGGCATAGGTTCGATGCCCGATGCCACCAAATACCCTCAGAGTACACGCTCGTTAAATCAGTGGGTCTGAAACTTTGTGTGCTGAATGGGGGCTGGAGAATATTTCCCTCCACTTCAATTCCTTGTATATATTGTGGAGGTGGAGATAGGTGGTGTCACCATCTATCCTCCCTTCGGAGAATTTTGCCGAGCTAAATTGTACTGTCACCTGTATGGTGCTCAAGATCAAGGACAGGCGTACTTCTTGCCCCTTGCCACGATGAATTTCGTGAGCCTCCTTCAGACGCCAGACAGGTGGCATTAGCCACAACACATTAAACAAACTTACCGCAATCAAAAATAGATTTTGGAGATCATTTACTATGGTAGTAAAGTTGGTCCATATCTGTTGACCTGAAGGTAGCGTCATTGTTGAAGGGCTTGCAGATAAAATAAACAATTTATTGTTATTTTCTTTCTGTGTGGAACAGCTGAGCAATTGTTTTGCCCTACATCAAGAAAAATTGGCCTCAGAGAGCATCCTTTAACACTTGAGAAATTCATCTAAGCAAAAAAACCACATAAAATCATTTTTCCTTCTTCATGCATCAAACTTGGCCTTGCAAAAAATTCTCTAAAAGCCATAGATGAGAATGGACCAACATTTCACAAAAATTTCCTCAACCAAGTACAGCAAAGAATAAAAAATAAATTTTGTAAAGGCTCAGTAAAAAGCTTTTCAAAGATCCCAAGTTTCGGAAACTTCTTTACAGGTTCTTAGGTTCAATTAAATACCAATAAACTTTCCAGCAAATGACAAAGATGAAAACTACAAGGATTTGGTTGAGGAAATATTGGTCTTGTATCAGGATTTTGGCTGCACTATGTCCTTCAAGATCCCTTTTAAGTAATCTCGCTTGAATTTCTTCACTGAGGTTTGGGGATAGGACAGTAATGAGCACCACAAATATTTTCATCATGGTAATTCCTGAGCATAGAATAACAATACCAGAGTAATTAGTGAATGGAAATTTTAGCTCATTACCGTTGAACACTCGTCAGAGATGCTTCTCGCATCCATTGTAAGGAATAGATATAAAAAATTAAAAGTCCAAAACAGATTAATATATTCCTAACATGCATTGTGATATACATACACATATACTTTCTAAACAATGCATACTAATTACAAAAAAATGTAGCCAAATCAGCTTTTTCTCACTGTAATTTTTGTGTTCTGCACTATTAATTCTTTATGAATTGATTACATTCACCATGAAAGCAAAGACTTTCTCAAAATTTGTTGCCCAGTTTTATTTTGTAATCTTCTACAAAACTTCCAGCAAATTTGACTGCTAGTGGATGTAGTGCTACATTGTTTTTTTCCCCCCAACATGGACATTGCCTACCAGCTTTTATTTTTAATTCTGTTTGTTGCCTAGTTGTGTGAATGGTGATATTTAAATTACTTTTTTAATTACATCTATTAGGAATATAATTTATTTTCTAAACTTCCTGGAAGTCAGTCCTTTTTCAATTATTTTATCTAAATAGCTCCATGTATCAGTTTGTAGTATTTTTTAAATAATATTGAATAACTTTCAGTATTATTACAATGAAATAATCTTTGCACAACATTACACACCGAAATTTTTAAATTGTAATATTTTCCACTGATGCATGAAGAACACAATGCTGATGTCGTCGAAAATTCTTTTAAAATATACAAAACGTAGTACTGGGGAATTACGGATCATAGTATTTCACAGCTGATACATTTTGCAAAATTTTCAACAGTTTGAAGTTAAATTTAAGCAGCTAAACAATTTGCTGCATGATCTCAAATGGCCACTCAAGTAATGCATTTTTTGTTGAAGAGAAATAAAAAATTTATTTAGTTTTATTTCAAAGATAAATGTTTCTAACCTAACTAAATTTAAATCTCATGTTTTCTGTTTACTAAAACTAATATTTTTTCCATGTCATTAAAAAGGCTTTATAAGATTTAAAATTTATATATTTTAACTTCAGTTTTATAGATAATTTTTAGTCCATTTAACCTCTTATATTGTAACGCAAAAAACTAAACATGAGTATTTTCTGGTTTTCAAAGAAACAGTAAAACAAACAAATTAAATCGATTTACTAGCCTCTATTTTTTTCTTGCAATAATAAAAATAAACTTTGTTTCCTAACTCAAACAGGGTGAAAAGCAAAAGAAAGAAATTCTTCGGATCAACAAAAAATTGCACTCCCACTCAATTTACTTAACCTAGTTATACGTCATACAGTAAAATTTAAACATACTGAAGGGTAAATTTAAGAAATCTCTATTTCTGTTTTTATAAATATAATTTTATAAAATGACTTAAAAATTTTTCAATTTTTAAAATATTATGAGCACTTTTATAGCAAATGAAACTCGATGGTGCACGAGACCATGAGGGCCAAAGCCTACAGTGCCCATCTCAGTTTTCATGACCTTGGACACTGAGGTGCATCAGCAGATGTTCCTGTCATGCGGTCAGTCTGAGGCAAAGCCCCCAGTGTTTCGTTCCCAAGCCAGCTTGGTACTCATTTATCAACCTGCGAAAGAACGAAGGGCTGAGTCAAAATTGTCCTGTACGGGGTTTGAAGAACTGATCGAAATGAGCAATAAAGTAAAGTTTAAAAACGGGTCAGTATTTTTGGCTTTAAAAAGACTTGCCTGCTATTTATCCTGAATTATGGAGTATTTAATTGCTTTACCAAGTGAAAAGGAGTTTCAGTGTGGTTACTAAGCTCTAAAATAAAAGAAAGAAAAAGACTGGATACTATAAAAACCGAGGAGATTTCGAGTTATACCTGACGAGATTGATGCCAAATGTTGAAAATTAGTTATTGAAGCACCAGGTTCATCCTTCACTTAAAAAAAATTGTTCAATTTGTGTCAATTAAATTTTAATTTCATTATCCTGTGTTTTAAACACTATACTTCCCTACAGTTAGACATTTAAATCTTTCAGATTTAAGTATCTTCAAAAGTAAGTAGTTCTATAACAGCAGTCAAAAAGACATTTAAGTTGATAATTTATAAAAGTTCTATATTAGGTAAGCAGGGGTGACCCCCAAACCGAAAAACATAGCAAAGGGTCTATGAGATGAAAAATTTGAAAAAACATCTGTTTATTGCAACAAAGATAAGTTTTATTTTCTGCTTCCACCCATTGCTGGTTATTTCTAAATCGTGAAATTAAACAGAAATTTACCTTAAAAAGTTTGTCAGACCAAATGATCTTGTCTTTATGACGCTCTTGAAGCCTTAAAAGATCATTATGGTAATATGAATATTCTTAAGACATTTAGTGACAATGAAATGAGGAAATTGATTTTAGAAAAGAGGCAGTAAATTTATTTAATAAATTAACAAAATTTGAAACTGCCATTTTAATTATATTTTGGGAAAAATTTTACAAAGATTTAATTCAGTTAACAAAAAATTACAGGCTCCTGATTTGGACATCTGTGAAGGGTATAAGTTAATTATGTCATTTAAAACGTTTATAAGCAATGCAGGACATGAACCACTAAAGGAGTATCAAGATGCAGCCAAAAAATTAAGTCCTAGTATAGAAGCAGAACATAGCGAAATGAACAAGAGATGGGTTATTTCAAAATTTACAGATAAATCCACAGAAAAAGCTGTGTATGGGATAGAAAAATTTAAAAGAGACATGCTTATTGTGTGTGTTGCATTAGGCAAGATAATCCTTGATGTAAATAGAAGAATATAGTAAGAAGTTAAAATTTTTGATGGATTTGCAAGATCAAAGTAAGAAGAGCGTCGACCTGGAGCGCTATTATTGTTTACTAATCAGATGACTTAGACCAACATTTAGTAAATGAAGGTGTTCAATTCAAAACTTATCCAAAATAAACTGAGCTAGAGTCCTATATTTGTACTGATATTTTCAATGTAATTTTTTTAAAGATACTTGTTGATGTTTTTCCAAATTTGTATACCATTTTTGTAACGCTCCCTATTACTAGTTGTGAAGTGGAGCATGTGTTCTCTAAAATGCCCTACATAGAAAACAAATATAGAACAATGATAAATACTAGGCTTGATTATTAATTACTTCTTTGTATATTAATACTGATCAATTACTTCTTTGTATATTAATACTGATCTCATCAAAGACTTGAAACGTGATAGGCAAATAAAAGAATTTGCAGCACAATAGTGTAACATTTTTTTTTTTGTAAATTATGTAATTGTTTATAACATCACATACACAGGTTCACATACAAAAATGCTTGAAATGGAAAATATGCTTCAGTTTTGCGAGTAAAAAGTGAGAAAGTAAAGTTAAATGAAATTACAAAATATTTGTTAATTTTACAAATGTTTTTACCTTTTTGTCAAAGAAATATTTTAAATTTACAGGTTTTAATATTTTTTCTTTCTTTTTTTCTCACTTCTCATATCTCAAATGTTTCATTCTGAACAATAGAGTTATGATAATGATAAATTAAGTAATGGTGAAAAATTGACACAAAATAGCAAAATGTTTCCATTCTCCATGTGTGACCAGAAGCAACATTGTTTAACAAAACAAAATGTAGCTTTTCCAGCAGAAATGAAAAAAAGAAACAAAACATTTTTCAAGGCAACCTAGTGTGCAACTTGCTTGTTTGTTTACAAACAATGTGTGTACATATCAGAGGTGGGAAACCTGCGGCTTCCATTAGTTTCTTGGGTGGCCTTAAATAAAAGCTAGCACTTGCATTAATTATTATATAGTTACAAAAATTACAACAGTTTGCAAATCAATGGAATTAAATGAGGAACAGCATGAATGAATGTATGTTTCAATAACTGCTCAAGGGAATAGTCCAAATGCACATCACAAATGTTAGAATGCCACCTAGTGCAACACGTGATTATTTAAAGAATCAATTAAGGCTTCAGGTTATGAAACTTGATCCAAATGTATGTGTGTTTGCTTACATAAATAAAAATACCAACAGTGAAATATAAAAAGTTACAACCGTTGAACATGAAGTTAATAATTTTATAAAAAAATAATAACCAATTATTAATGTTACAACAAGTTTTTACTCTTATTCAAATACAAAAATATTTTACATTATAATTTTTTATGTCAAATAATAAGTAAACAAATTTGTTTTTAACTAATATTTCTACATAATGCGCCAAATTGTTAAATGTATACAAAAACGATAATTTCCATGAAAGTTGCATTTATAGATACATCAATCTGTGTGGCCTTCTTTATTATTACTTAATTTAAATGCGGTATTTAATGGTAAAAAGGTTCTCCACTTCTAGTATATATATTTATGTAATAATTCACATTACTGTTCCCTTGACGGCTTTATAATCTACAATGATCCTGAGTCCTCCAAAAATTTGCACTTCATGTAATAATTAAATTAGGAGTTATATACTCTCATTTGGCACCATTTTGTATAAAGACTAGAATATTCACGAAGATTTAAGCTGCTTGGTGAACAACAAGTAAACTGTTTGTGTGTATGTTATAAATAGAGAAGCTTTGTGTATGTGTTATATGTGTTATCCGTATTTGTTAATATGCCCTACATAAAATAATACAAGATGAATCAACCATCAAGCTTTCTCATCTTTTTTGGCATGACTACACCATAATTTACAAAATATAAAACTTTTTGGAGGAAGCATTTCATATATATATCATAACATCACTGGTATAAAAAAATTGAGCACATTTTATACAGGGAAAAAATTGATCAATTTAAAGATGAACTTAAATATTTTACAAGGTATTTCATCAACTAAAGAATTTTCTATCATCTTTTTATATCTTAACAGATTAATTTTAATTGGATTTTTAAGCTTTAAGATAATAACTTTAAACTAATGCCTTCTTACTAACAAAATAAACACTTTCCCTTTTTTGTTAAAAAAAATAGAATTAAAACTGTTTTAAATTACACTGTAGAGTGGGATGGCGAGTGGCAGCACATCGCATTTACATATTACAGGTCCGAGGTTCAAAACCCTGGGCTGGGCAAGGTCTGATCAGCCTTGCATCCCTTCAGCGGGTCAATAAATAAGTAAGTACCAAACTTGTTTAGGATCTAAATACTGGAGGGCGGGCTTTTGTCAGACTGACCACTTGACTGGAACATCTGCTCATGCACCTCAGTGCCCAAGGTCACCAAAGCCAAGATGGGCACAGTAGGCCTTAGTCCACATGGGCTGTTGCGCCATTGAGTTGAGTTTTTTTACAGAGTGCAGAAAAAATATGATAAAAGCAATATTGTATTCTCATATGTAGAATCTATTTTCTTATGTTACGTTTACAATTTATGTCTAAACTTTATATTAAATTTTTTTTAATAAATAATTAAAAACATAAAATATCTATCAGAACAAAAGCATGTAACTGTTAGCATCTAAATAGCAATTAGTGTATTTATCCACACACACATTTTTAATTATTAAATAAAATTACTGAAAGGTACTGCTCTAATAGCATTATCTTTATTTTCATTATAACATGATTTCTGAAAAGAAAGAGGGAAAATATTATATGCAGATATATATGCTAAATATTAAGTTTAGAATATATGTTGAAAATATTAATGATATTAAAATTCTATAATTCAAAACCTTGAACACACTCAAGAAATATTTACGTGTATCAAGAATTAAACATCATTGAAAATTTTTAAAAATATATCATCTCAAATGTTATTCCATTTACCTTGAAATCAGGTATGCAGGGTGTTCTGTACACCCCAGCAAAAAGAAAAGCCTCTCAGAATACCAAAAAGACTATTGTAGGTTTAGTTTATACCAATCTTAGTCTCACTGATATGCAACAAATTTAGTAATTTTATTCATACTTTACAAATATGTATCATAATTGACTTAAATTTTTTTTTCATAATTAAATAAATGCATTAAAAGTTTGAGGTGTTCTCATAAACCTGCAACTAATAGAGCAAAAACAATTGTGAGTGATCCCATGTTAATAACTGACATACCTGGAACTTTTGGGAAGAAATTCAGAAAAACAAGAAATGATCCCACAATAAAAATTCGAAATTAAATACCATAAAATCTGGCGTATAACATGCACTTTTAACACAAAAAATAAGATCGAAACTTAAGGGTGCGCATCATAAAGGCCAGGTTTAAAAACAATAGTTTTAAAAATAACAAAAGAGATGAGCATAAAATTTTTTTTACATCTATATGAATCGAAAAACTGTTTATTTAAAATAAATTACTTGCCTTATGAACTGAAAGAGTTTTATTTCTAGAAGTATACTATTTTTTCAAAAGTTTAGGATAATACCTCAAAAACGATAGTTTTAAAATGACTTTAATACATAGGAGCAATGTATACTAATTTTTCAGATTTCTTCATAAAAAAAGGGGGTGCACATTATACGGCAAATATACCTAAAAATTAAAAAATTCAGCTTGAAAATATAGGTGCACGCTATACGCCGGATTATACGGTACTTATTTTTACTTCAATTAAGTCAAATGATGCTCAAAATACGATACTTTTCTTGACATGCATCTTTCTTCATTGTTAAGGATAAAAATTTTAACTGGATTGGTAAATTTTAAGAAATAATTTAAGTAATGATAATTTTTTTCAGTAAGGAATTAATTCCATTCCAATTTTAATACCGTATTTTCCTGTATATAATCCGCAGTGGCGTATTATCCGCAGAGCCCTTTTTTTCGAGTAAAAAAAAAACATCGTATAATCTGCAGCGGCGTATAATCTGCGGCAGTTTAGGCGGCGAATAATCTTGCTCCTTGAACTTTGACGGTTTGGTTGGTGGAATAACAAATGATAATGGAACTTCGTCCATATATATTAAAAATCAAATCCTCTGTAAAATTATTTTCAACAATAATTTGCTTGCAAAATGTCAAAAAGTCGTCCAATTGTTTTTCCCAGTCATCAGGTAATTTCTGTCCGACTGTTGAACGACCATTTCGCGTGCAATAACTCGGGCTTTCATTCTGATGCTAACTGTCGAGACAACTTTCCCATCGTCCCTTTCTTTTAAAATCCATTTATTTATTTCTGCCTCTAATTCTGGCCAGTGAGGTTTTCCACGACGATCGGCCCTTTTACGTCTATCGCAATTTTCGAAGTTTTGTTCCTTCTCCACAAACGAATATTCGATTCGTCAACGTTGAAAAATCTTGCAGCTTCTCGATTCCGACTTCTTTACAGCGTTTAATTTGAAGTCTGCAGTATAGCTAACACGCTTCATCATGATAAAAAAACTTTCAAAGGATGCAACACCTCTAGTCAAGACAAAGTTGTAAATGACGCCAGCGACTTGTAACAGCTATTTCCTTCCAAGGAACCGAATTCGTTATTGAAAGTAATTGGACAAACACTAATTATGACCGTAATACGTCAGCCGAGTCGTGAAAGCGCCATCTATTATTTATTTTATAAAACATAAACAGCATTTCTTTCAAAATTTTGTTAACTTTTCTGATGGAGAATGTTTTTTCTCAGATAATCCGTGGCGGCGTATAATCCGCACAACGAAATTTGAAACTTTTTTAACACATAATCCGCGGATTATATACAGGAAAATACGGTACTTAAATGCAATTTCTAAAAATGTTCTTTTAGTAAATAGTTTATTGAGTTCAAATTTAGAAAATTAAAAAAATAGTTTTAAATCTTCAAAAGCATATAACTCATCACAAGAGCATATTTACTAAATTCTTATGCCTTGTCAACTCTTATTCAAATAAAATTTTAAATATTCAATCTTAAAAAAAAAAAAAAAAAAGTACCTGTGTCTCGGGTAATTTTTTAAAGCTTTACATCAAGACATCTTATTGCAGTAACCAAATCTCTCTTTTCCCAAGATCTTTTATGTAAAATTGTAAATTCATCTATTTTTTCAAAACAAAGTCCCATTCACTGTTAACAATCTGCGTCAATAAGACAACCTGAACTTATTTCTTACCCTTCTTTTTCAGCAATTGCTTCCTAAAGAGAAGAATAATTAAATGTGTGGATTATTTCTTTTACAGTTTTTATAACACTCATATATAATTTAACATATTACACAAATGTCATCCAAAATTACATTTCTTAACTTCATTCTTACTAAAATTGTCTAGCATTGATACTTTAACGTATTAAATTTTGAAAAATAAAGCACTGTGTCATTTTCAAATAAATACACAATGAATGAAATAAATTCTCATTTAGGTTCACTCCAAGGAGAGCCCACACCCTTGGCGCAAATTACTTTGGTTAGCGATAATTGCGCCATCTTGGTAACCCTACTTTTAAACACTGCATATGGCAACCCTAACTATTTCTAGCATTTTTGTATTTTGTGGGCGTGCAATTCGAATTTCATTTTGTTATTGGGCTCTGAGCTGGCTGCGTGTGTGAGGGAATATACTTTAGAATTTTTTACTTTGTTGAATGCGAAAGGTAAGAAAGAATTGATTGAATGGTGTATGTAGGAAGAATTGATTGAATGATGTATGAAGGAAGGATTGATTGATTGCTTCGAGTTATGAATGTCCTAAATGTAATGATCGGCATGATGTAACATGGTCGGCAATAAAACGCTTTCTTCAAAATCGTACCAGCCACGCCGAATGCATGTTCGACCATTACCTTGCATAATAAATATGGCGGTGCTCACACGATCATTCGCTTAGCGATGAGACCTTTAAGGCTTTTTTAAAATCTGCTGTTACGCTGTACCCTCCACTCGGAAAATATCAGCAGTAAGAAAGTAAGTGCTGTTTTTATATTTTTAATCTTAAATGTTTAATTTCTGTATTGTTTACATATATTTTCATTACGCATCCACCTTATCCCGTTATATTATATTCCCTTGCCGACATTGACGGTTGGGCTTGCTGCCATCTTGTTCTGGCTTGGCGCTTTTTTCGGTTTGTCGCCAAGGGTGTGGGCTCTCCTAGGATTTTACCGCTTTTTGGTCTTCCAGAGTTATGATTATAATTATGAGTTCCTTGCATGAACAATTTTTGCCAGCATCTTTACCTAATTGTTTCTGTACAATGCAAGTGATAAGTGACGCATTTTTGCTTAGTATGTCCTAGCTAGTTAGGCAAACATGCTTGAAGTCATTCAGTTGGCTTAGGTTTAAATCTTGTTTCTTCATATTTTATCTATTAAATAATTTGATTAAAATTGAATTCTATAACATTTTTAAAAGTATTATAAATACCAGAATTATATTTCTTGAGAAATGTGTTACAAATTTTTCTTTTTAATTGGTGAATTGATTGCTTTTATCCTTTTATACATTTTTTTAAAATCAGTTGGTTCACAAAAGTATCAGCTTGAACGAGCGATTTTAAAAACTATACCGACTAACAATTCATTTAGGGATAAGTAATATACATATAACAATTCATTTAAAATGCTCAAGAAATTTATGAAGAGCAACAAGTATAACTTATAATTAAAAAAATATATTGAGACGTGTAACTGCTACATAATAAAACGACTATATCTTGTTTCACTAAAAGATATAGGTTGTATCATTTAAATATAATATGTTTTTTTAGATAAAGCTGTATCTCTTTAAAGACTGTACTTTTGAAATATTTATTTTATACCATTAGAATTTATGGATTGAATTATTAGAATTGTGGATATTTTTTGAAATTTTTATATTTTTACAACTTGGTATATTTAGAAAATAAACTGCTACATAATAAAACGACTATATCTTGTTTCACTAAAAGATATAGGTTGTATCATTTAAATATAATATGTTTTTTTAGATAAAGCTGTATCTCTTTAAAGACTGTACTTTTGAAATATTTATTTTATACCATTAGAATTTATGGATTGAATTATTAGAATTGTGGATATTTTTTGAAATTTTTATATTTTTACAACTTGGTATATTTAGAAAATAAACTGTTTTTTGTGCAATGCAAATATTTATGTATTTGTTATAAAAATTTTTTAATGTTGAAACAAACAAGAAACAATTCAAATTCCTTTAGTTTTTAAAAAAATGCATTTAATTTATTATTAAAAAGAAATACAAGTTTGAATGTTACAATTATAATGATCAAAATGCAAACATAAGATATTACTGTCATTGTTCTGAGAAAGTATGCATTATGAGCATTGTAATGTACGCATTGAAATTTGTTTTCTGAAATTCATTTCTGTTTCATTTAGGTTTTGCATTGAAGTGTGGTTTAGTTTGCTATACGAATTAACTTGATAGTTTACCCTTTTTTAGAATGCTAGTTGCACAAATATCAAGGCTCTTACTTGTGTTATGTTTGTGGACATGTATATATATATACAGGTAGTGTAGAACAAAACTACAGGTTACATAGAACTGCTCAATGTCAGCAATTATATTAGTCCAATCTTGGGAGTCAAAACTGCTTCTATAATTAAACTGGCTAGGAAATATCTTTGATTTGAACCCAAATAAAAATCTTTAGCAGCATTTAAAAAAAGCGTACCACAAATATACAAATAAATTCCTTATCAAATAAAAGATAATTGAGATAAAATTGTATATTGGTACCATGAAATAACTGAGCAAGAAATTATTAATGTTTTTAATACAATAAGATGTTGTTGTGATGTTATAATAAAAAAAAAAGATATATTATTAAATACTGCAGATATATGTAATTTATGATTTAACTCTTTTAAAATATTTAAGCCTGACTTAAATGTTAAATGTATTTGAGTTCCATTTTTTTTGTTTCAACTCAACATTAATTTTACTTGCAACAGAGGTAATTTTCTATTAGCATACAAAGTGTAGAAATTCCTAAAAATGTATTTTCAAGGCTTACCATAGTTTGATATTATTAATTGATAGAGAACACATTATAAATGAGGGTAAAATCCTAGGAGAGCCCACACCCTTGGCGACAAACCGAAAAAAGCGCCAAGCCAGAACAAGATGGCAGCAAGCCCAACCGTCAATGTCGGCAAGGGAATATAGTGGGATAAGGTGGATGCGTGATGAAGATATATGTAAACAATACAGAAATTAAACATTTAAGATTAAAAATATAAAAACAGCACTTACTTTCTTACTGCTGATCTTTTCCGAATGGAGGGTACAGCGTAACAGCAGATTTTAAAAAAGCCTTAAAGGTCTTATCGCTAAGCGAATGATCGTGTGAGCACCGCCATATTTATTATGCGAGGTAATGGTCGAACATACATTTGGCGTGGCTGGTACGATTTTGAAGAAAGCGTTTTATTGCCGACCATGTTACATCATGCCGATCATTACATTTAGGACATTCATAACTCGAAGCAATCAATCAATCCTTCCTTAATACATCATTCAATCAATCCTTCCTACATACACCATTCAATCAATTCTTTCTTACCTTTCGCATTCAACAAAGTAAAAATTCTAAAGTATATTGCCTCACACACGCAGCCAGCTCAGAGCCCAACAACAAAATGAAATTCGAATTGCACGCCCACAAAATACAAAAATGCTAGAAATAGTTAGGGTTGCCATAAGCAGTGTTGAAAAGTAGGGTTACCAAGATGGCGCAATTATCGCTAACCAAAGTAATTTGCGCCAAGGGTGTGGGCTCTCCTAGGAGTGAACCCCAAAAAGCATGCGAGACAACACTGGATAAAACATAATTCCCATTACAGCAAACCACTCTGACAGAGATAATTCTAACAGCTATCTTTAAGATATCTGCTCTAGCTCCACAAAATTGACAGAAATTGTCTTGAGTGATGTTATAGCCAAAAATCATAGATGCCAATTTAATAGACTCTGGCATTGTATAGTATTCAGCTTCAATCTTAGGGATGACCATCTGATCTGTGAATGAAATTAGTAATCCCAATCAGCCTTCTTTTTATAGACATACAGCTGTTACATCTACTGAGCACCCTTATGACCAATGGTCCCCCTTTAGTCATCCTAAATACAATTTGAACAACTTAATGATATGATAATGGTATCCTGAAGCCAGTTATGGCACATCATTCATTCTTGGACCATTTTTTTTATAACACAAGGTCCCATACAGTTTGTATGTTTCTTAAATGTAGCTGTTTTCTTAGCTAAAAGATGACATATGATAGAACACCCAATCCAGACAGCTCAAGGCATCATAATAATTGATGAATTCCTGCATCACATGGTGCAATCCTTCCCTCTTTACATCAACATATATAAGTACATGTACATATTGAAATGTTTGCTGAAATAATTATAACAACAAACATAAAAGATAGTACTCATCATCTAAGTGCAAATCTCACTAAAAGAACATTTTAGATAATACACAAAATATGCACAAATGAATCAGCTTACAGTTAGTACTAGAATGTATTTTAGCCAGATTGATTCTTTAGCTTCTTTAGATGGAACAGGTCTCTTCTACAGTCATAATGTTACCTGCAAGAGAATTTTATCAATTAATGCTAATTATTTATTTAATAATTAGTTTTTTACAGTGTTTTGTTCCCGAAAATGGACAAAATCAAAAGGAGCATAATACAAGAATGGAGAACTTTCGAACCTGGACCCCTCACCCCCTTGAAAAATTCCTGTGGGCGCTACTGAATGCACAGAGATTTACTTCTGTTACATATTTAGTTAAAGTACCTTTCGGTGTAAACAAACATAAACAAAGTTTCGGTTAACTAACATTTTATGCTGTATGAGTTATTTTATTTCAAAATAGAAAACATTTTTTTTAAACACTTACATTTTGTTAAAGTATCCTTTGACCCACGGAAGGACAGGGTGCTTTTTTGATTAAAAACAGCAAGTATAGATTTCATATCTGAACAGAAATTAGAAGAAGGATTGTGAACTAGGCATCTTTTTTTTTTTCTAAAAGGGATAGTGCAACCGTGCGATTCGCAACATTTAGCCATTTGCCTTCAAACTGCACTTAATGGAAGCATCAGTTCAGTTCAGTTCAGGTTTTGTGGGATATGGAGCAACAAAAGCTATGATCCCCTAAAAGACATGTTACTTAAAAATTGGTAGATGTCAAAATATTTCAGTTTCTGGATAAAAAATCTGAATGTTAATCTGTTAGACATAGCTTTCTCCAATAACTCTTTGAAAGTCAGGTTGTGATGTGGATCGATTTTGAGAAAATGTTTTAGATGATTTCGAGGATGAATATATCTATTGCAGTTTAACAAGATGTGGTCCAAATCTTTTAAGCAATTACAAGATCTACAATTTGCGTTGTCCGATAAATTGAATTTATGTAGAAGTCCTGGAGTGATGATCATTTTGCTGAAGATTCGAGTACATAGGATTTCTTCTGTTTCTTGTCCATTTAGAGATGGTGCTTATGTTAGGAATATTTCCCAAGTTTACAAAATATTTACTTGAATAGAAATTATCATTGGCTTTTTTAAAACTCTCTTGATATATTTTTTATTGATGTCTTCTGAGGAAATCCAGTCGATGTAAACATTAGACTCTGTGACGGTTCTTGCGAGATTATCCGCCTGTTCATTCCACAATATATTTGAGTGTCCCGGAGTCCAAAGTAAAATCAACTGGTTATTATAAAGTGATAGAATGTAAATCTTGCTAGCTAATTTATGGATGACACTATGGGATTTAATTGAGTAATTCTGAAGAGCAGAGAGAACAAAGAGACTATCAGACAAAATTAACAAATTCTTGTTTATAATAGATAGATCATCTAGAGCTTGGCAAATAGCCAGAGCTTCAGCTGTAAAAATAGAATTATTGTGATTTATTCTATAAGCAAAATAGGAATTTGCCGTAATACCTGCAATAGATGTAATTTGCTCATTTTTTGAGGCATCAGTAGCTATTATATAAAAGTCCTGGAAGTTACGGTTTACCGTTTCATCAAATAAACCCCTTATAATTTGAACTGGTAAGCTTTTATCCTGAAATGCGAAATTATTGATATATATTTTGCATGGGACAATTGAAAACGATGTTATTCTGGGGATTGAGATAATTTGACTACTAACGGCATTCAAAGGGTTTAGTATATTTATAATAGAATTTTTATCTTCTTCCATAATATTGAGATTCAGAAACTCAGGGTTATTGCTATATAATGGAGAAAAGGTTTGGTTAGAAATTTGAGAAAGGAAAAACTTATTTGGCAATCTTCGTATTTTGTCTGACAGAATTTCTTGTCCAGCCAATTTTAAAAGTACGATGTTTGGGGTCCATTGTGGAAGTCCCAGTGCAATTCGAAGTGCTTTGGTGTGAATGATATTAAAAGGTTTCAGTTGGTTATCAGACCATTTATTTATTATATGACTAAAGTAGTAGAAAATACTGCATATACTATTATTTACTATTTTGATTAGATCTGCTGTTCTTGGTCCATGATGCTTATATGCCATAGCCTTAAGGCTATTAATTTTTTTCAAGGCTTTGTTATTTAATTCAGTGTTTCTCAAAGTGTGGGGCGCGCCCCCCTGGGGGGGCGCGATGACCCTACAAGGGGGGCGCGAGCGTATCGAAAATTTAAAGATTTTTTTAAAAAAAAATAACCGGAAAGAGAAGTAAAACAAAATGCTTTCTTCCATAATAAAAAAAATACACACAACAACACACTGACACAATTTATATTTATTATCTAGCTTTTTTCCGTCATCAAATAGCTATCTTTGATCCCAAAACCAAATTAAAGGAAAAAAAAACATTTTGTTTTATTTGCTGTTTTTCCTCAATGAGAGATTTTTTTATTACGTTTTAACATAAAATATTACTCGTTACAAGAAAAAACGAAACCCAGACCCTGAGAAAATTCTAAGAAGATAAACAATTCACCGCTGCAATTATTATTGAAATACTGTACATTAGTTGTAGAAAAAGAAAAGGAAGTCATGATTCACTTTTCAGCCAGGCTGCATAGTAAGTTCAGTTCAGTTCAGGTTTTGGGGGATATGGAGCAACAAAGGCTATGATCCCCTAAAAGACAGATGTTTCTTAAAAATTAGTAGATGTCAAAATATTTCAGTTTCTGGATAAAAAATCTGAATGTTAATTTGACCTTCAATCTTATGGTATGGTTATTATCAATATTAGTTCCCTCCCATCTTTCATGTGTTTGCTTTTCGCTTAAGGAAATTGTAAATAATTGAGTTTTGCGATATTTGGAAAAGAATTGATTGGTTTAACATTTCTGTAGGATAATTGAAAAGTGTCTGATTTGCGTCCTTTATTATGGTCTTGTACTTTTGAATCATTTTAGTTCAGTTTTATTGGATTTTTTCTCAAATCATCAAAGAATTGAATAGTCCTTGAAAGAAGGTAAGTATACTTTCTATAAATTAAAATATTCACTAGAATTCCGATTTGTATCGTGTACAGTAAAAATAATTCTAAACAAATGATTGGGGTGACTGAGTCCCCCGCACTACCATTAATGTTAGTATCGAGTACGCGCCTGCTCCCGGGTTAAACTTTTTGAAGTCTTCTCGCTTTAAATGTTAAAAAGTAACACAATTATTCTTCATCGGAATATATTCTTCTTCATAATTTAACATTAATTCTAAATGCTAATTGTGTGAGGTTTAAAATTACAGTTCTTTTAAACAGTTATTTACAATTATAGCATTTATCTAAAAAAAAAATCATTTTACATTTTTGTATACAATGTCGTGTGTGCACACAGTTTTACTCTCCTTACAGTTCAGCTATTATATCAAGAATAATGTTTTATTTTTTTTAAAAAATGAACTCGTGCGAAGAGTCGGTGTTTCAGCCAGTATACGTTTGATGTATCAGTACTGAAGAAGGTATTTTATAAATAATTTCTTATTACTGAATTTGGCCGCGGTAGCCGAGTGGTATAGGTATCGGATCGTGGCTTGCCTTGTCACGAGTTCGAGCCCAGTACCACTAAAGACCCGCCATGTAGGGCAGCGCTGCATGTTAAATCTGTTGAGAGTTGAAACTTTTTCCCGTTGGTGTGGTGTGGTAGTTAGGAGAGAAGGGTGCCAGCTCAGGTGTCATCCACGTCACTTGACCATGGTTCAAAATTACGTGGTCCGTCGTCGAAAGCCCTCGTGCAGCTGAACAGTGCGACGTTAATATTCATTCAATCAATCTTATTACTAAATTAAGAACAAGTTTAATAATTATTAGGGACTTCCACGGGCTTTTCTTGCAGAGGAAAGTTTTTCAAAGGAAGGTTTTAATATCAGAAATTGACACTTAAAGAGTTATTTTTCTATATTTAGCTGAGATCTATATTTTGTCTTCAAGGCATCCACTGCAGAAAATCCGGTTTGCAAAAGGTAGGATGTTGAAAATGGTAATAGTATACGAAGTGCTTTTGTTTTCAGTACAGATAATTCCTCATCCACCTCTACCCCAAATTCAAAGAGCGATTTATTACAAAATTGCCTTTTAATTTTTCACTGCATGTGAAATCTATGAAAATTTCTTCTTCGGAAGTTGAGAGCCCTTCTGGAGAGTATCTTGAAATAGATCCCTAATCCACTCGTTACTTGCTACCAAGCTGTCCTCATCCAGAAAATACATTTAAAATTCTTTGCCAACATAGCTAAATGATTTTACATGTTTTAAAAACAACTTTCACATGTTGTTCTACAGATTTGTAAGTTTTAACACATATTGAGCTGGGGCTTTTTTTAAATCATTTACTTCAGTAGTGGTAAATCCAAAATTTAAGTATTTTTGAGAAGATCGCCTTGATTTAATTTTCGGAACCATGCTCGTTCGTCTGTGTACTTGTTGATTCTTTATTATGGTCGAATGTTTGCTTACGACTTAAAAATGTATGTATGATATTGTTTTAATCTACTGCCGTAAATACTTAATTACCGTGAATTACAATTAACGTGGAAATTAAAAAGAAATGTACATTCAAGCTAGATTCGGTAGCTATAGGAGTATCGAGTCGACCAAAACTGACTGGAATTGTACGAGGAAAAGCATTTTTACATGTTTTGCGCAGACGTCCGATAGGTTGCCCAGACTCACGCAAACGTACCCTATAATGCCAGATGTGATGGATATGATAGAGAGCGACATTGACTAGACTATTTTTCTAATGACATTTGTGCTTTGAGAAATGAATGCTGAAGGAAATAAATCTTTAATTAAATACATCATTTTTGCGATCTGTTCCAATTTAAAAATTAGAGAAAGAAAAATAACATAATTCTAAGTAATATATATATTTTAAGTAATTTTCTTAAAATATATATATATATATATATTTTAAGTAATTTTCTTATATATATATATATATATATATTACTTAAAATATACACAAAATTTAATATACTTATCGTATTAATTTGTACAGTTTATAATTAAGATCGTATTGTAACTTTAGCGTCTCTGTCTCAAAGTGCATTTTTATTGCAGTAAATACATTATTGTTGTACAGGGGGCGAGACAAAAATTATGATTGAAAATTGGGTCGCCAGTATTGAAAGTTTGAGAAACACTGCTTTTAATGTATGAGTGGCGCACAGAGTATTTTAGGACTAATTAATTAATACTAAATTAAGAACAAGTTTAATAATTATTAGCTACTTCCATGGGCTTGTCTTACAGAGCAAAGTTTTTGAAAGGAGTTTTAAGATAAGAAATTGACCCTCTGAGTTCATTTTCTATATTTAGCTGATATCTATATTTTGTCTTCTAAGGAACCACCGCATTTTGTAATATGTTCCAATTTAAAAATCAGAGAAAGGAAAAATAACTTAGTAATTATCCTATTACTTAACTTTTTTTTGCTTAAAAGTAACATATACAAAATTTAATACTTATGTCATGAATTTGTACGATTTATAATAAATATTGTTGCTTTATCGTAAAAGTGCATTATTATTGCATTCAGTAAATTATTATGTATAAGGGGGGGGGCGATAAAAATTGTGATTGAAAAGGGGGGCGCCAGTATTGAAAGTTTGAGAAGCACTGATTTAATTGGTTTCTTAATGAAATATTCTGGATCCGCTTGGAAAAATGAACTCCTAAATATTTGATAGAGGATTGCCAAGGGAGAGAATGTCCCTCCAATAAAATATTAGGAAACGTATTAATTCTTTTGTTTGATAACTCTGATATTGTACTTTTATCTGGACTAAGAGAAAGCTTCCAATATTTACACCATTGAGAAATTCTGTCCAGCGTGTTTTGCATTTTTTTTTGCAAATATAATCAAGAGAATGATGAGAGCAGTAAAGAAAAACGTCGTCCGCATAAACAGAGCATTCGATGTCATTTTCCAGAGTTTCAAAAAAATCATACATATAAATAGTATATAAAATGGGGGATAGAACACTCCCTTGTGGCAGACCTTGGGGAAATATCCTTAAGGAGGAAAGATAGCCCCTCCATTTCATTTGAAAAAATCGGTAAGTGAGAAATTTGTGGATCCAAATAGCTGTTTTTCCTGTAATACCGATTTGTAGGCATTTATAAAGAAGACCATCTACATAAACTGAATCGTATGCACTTTTTATATCCAAACTTACTCCAACAAAGTATTTCTTTTTTAATTTTGCATCCATTATTGCTTTATGAATGAGGTAGGTAGCACTTCTGCTATCTTTAAAAGGGACGAAACCGTAATGTTGAGGATGAAGTTTTCGTTCTGTGGTTAGAAAATAGCTTAATCTATTGCTGAGAACTCTTTCAAATGTTTTTGAAAAGATGGAAGTCAGTGCTATTGGTCTATAGGAGGATATGCGAGTTTTGTCTTTACATTGTTTAGGAATCGGGAGAATGACTGCATGCTTCCAAGAGTTTGGAACTATTGCATTATCAAATAAATCTTGAAAATATCTTAATATTATTTCACAACCATCACGATCCAGATTTTTTAAAAAAGATGCTGTAATATGATCAGCTGCAGGAGTTGAATTTTTAGAAAGTTTTATTGCTCTATGGATTTCAAAAATATGAAAAGGTTTATTAAGATTGTTGTCCTCTTTGTGGAAAACGTCCAAAGGAATTGGTTCATGATAAGCGTTTTTAGATGCAAAGAAGTCCGCAAAAATATTTGCTTGAATTTGAGGTTGTGTAATATATCTATTATTAACTTGTAGAATATTATACTTGGGTTCTATTTTCTTAGTATTAGAGAGCTTTTTCAGAATATTAAAAAATATCTTTGGATTAGAAACATTATTGCAAATATTATCCCAATACAATCTTTTGGCATTTTTTATATGAAATCTTAGTTTACTAGCGTATTGTTTGTATTTGATCCATAATTGCGGAGAAATGCTACGGATAGCCTTTTTCTGAACTTCTTTTTTAATTTATAAAAATTATGGCAAGTACCATTCCACCATGGAGGGAAAGATTTGTTAGAAATTTGAACAACTCTGGTATTACTGTAAATAATTTTTGAAATTGTATCAGTAAAATTATCTATATTTTCCTCTGGGTTGCTTAATATAATCTGCACTTCATTTTTCACCTTTTGCCAGTCAATTTTTTGATTAACCTTTTACTGGGTCTTATTAATGAAAACTCGGTAATTACTGGAGAATGGTCACTGTCAAAGAAACAATCTGAAACGTAACAGTTAGTATGTCCATAGAGACTCGAGGAGCAAATTGTGAGATCAATTAAAGAAGTTTTACCCGTGGAATTTCTATAAGTAGGAACAGTTGTGTTTAGAAGTATTGAATTAGAATCAGTCAACCAGTCAATAAAAATATTACTATTCCTTGAGCTGTGATCCGATCCCCACATCGGGTGTGTGATGCAGGTTAAAATCGCCAAAAATGAAGAAAGGATCTGTTAATGATTCAAAAAAAGATTTTATTAAGTTAATATTTAGTCCACGTGTGGTGCGTAGATATTTATAACATAAAAAGAAATATCTTCAATATATATTTTGACAATAAGTATTTCTAAATCGTCTATTTGTGATATCTGTAGAGGGATTTGTTGAGCAGAAACGTTTAAAGGTACAGCTATTATCAAGCCACCTCCTGATCTATTTTGTCTATCTTTTCTGAAAATCTTTTTCCCTGGTAAATTAAATGTATCTTCACTGGTTAAAAAGGTTTCTTGAAAAATCAAGATATCTGCTTGAGAAAAGGGAGGGATATTTAACCATATGTTTTTATTTTTTAAGCTTCTACAGTTCCATTGTAAAAAGTTCATAAAAAGGGGGGAAAATTATTTCACTGAATTTTCAAAAATTTCCTCCCTTTTGAGGAAAGAAAAAAAAATTATAAATATATAGATATTTATATATTTGTAGTAAAATACTGAATGAGAAGATATATACAAAAATCAAGAACATATATACAGTATTTTTTTTTATCCGAGTTCAGTGTTAGGTTTTCCACTATTCCCAGAAAAAACTTGAACTGGACTTATGGATGTTTTTAACATGTCGGATGCTCTTTTTTTCCTGCCTGGGGGAGAAGATCGCGTAATCGAATCCACTATGCTACATACTTGAGAGAGCATTGTTTCCATTGATTTTTGTAAAATTTCTATTAGGAATGCCGTTTGTTTTTCCACAACTGTTTGGAAAGCAGTCATCATTTTCTCAAACTTCTTGTCTGTTAACTCTTGTATGTTATTTTCTTGAGATTTAGGTTTAAGTACTGTCGAAAGATTTTCGGAATTAGATGTACGAAATCGTCGTCGCGCCTCACTTAATGTTACGTGCTGTCTACATTTTAATTCCATAATTTGTTTTTCTGCTAAGAACGAAGAACAGAGAGAAAAAATTGCCGGATGATTACCCTTACAGTTTATGCAGTGCACTCTCCTGAGTGAGAAGAACCACAATTACAACATATAGCTGGACTCTGACAAAATCGACATGGATGAGAAACACTGAAACATTTGGTGCATTGTCTAGGTTTGTCAATGAATAATTGAATCTTATGATTGATAAACCAAAACTTAACATTATCTGGTAATACAGTTCCAAGTATGGTTATCAGAACGAGGGATATTTCACGATTTGTACCTGATTTTATAAATCTGCGAATCTCTACAATCTCAAAATTATTACTGTCTTGTAATTCCGCAGATAATTCTTCCAATGATACATTAGTAGGAATTTCATATAGTAAGAAGCGGGATGTAATACCCTCCCATATGACACTTGCATTAACCGAAATATTGAATAATTGATCTAAAGTTAGAATTTGTATTGCACATACTGGATCCGGTGTGGCAAAACGTAATTTTCCATTTCTAGTGAATGACATATTAGAAATTTGATCAAATTTGGGGATTTTACTTTTTATCTCCATATGTAACAACTGTGGGTTGATTTTGGGGATAGATGACGGTTTTTGTTTATTTTCTAAAAACATATTTATCTCAGATACTTTTCTTTGACCGGCTCGTAAGACGAGTTCCTTTATAGACATAGGAGTGCGAAAGTATTTTGCATTCCCTGCGGCCATGCTATCTTCCATCTGTATTTTTATTTGTTTTTTAACATGGGATAGTCAGACTTTCAAAGACTCACCTTGAGTCTATTTGCGTTCATAAAAGAAAAAAGAATGCTTACCAAGTCCTTGTAAGAATATAAACTTAAAGAAAAAAAAATTTCACCAATTTCAGAAGCAAGAACAGAAATAATTCACGAATTTCTTCTTCGTTTCTTCCACCACCAAACTCCTCGAAAACCAATGGAAGCATCAACATGATGGCTGTGTTGTTTGAAATTGGAGGAGTGGATAAAGACAGGAGTGGATCATGACAGCGCTCTGCACCCAGTTAGATATTTTTTTTAATGCAGTGCTATTGCTATCTGTTACGAAATATGGAAACTAAAATAATTGATTGCCTTGATATTTTTGTATCCCTGGATTAGTCGAACGATTTTTGCGGAAGGGCTTTTACATTTTACTTACATTTTTAAAAATTTTTACTTTTGGTTTCTTGTTTTTTTTTTTTTTATTTTGTTAATTGTTTTGTTATCTTTCTTGTTATTTTAATTAGTCAATCTGTTTTTTCGTTTTCTGTAATCAATTTTTGCATAATTATTGTTTTCTGAAATGAATGTGCATGGCAGAGATTTAATCTGCTCATTTTGTAATGAAGTCTCCACTCGACCTTTCTGTTTGAAACGGCATTTAAAAAATATTCGTGATCACCAACAGTGTGATGTAAATGACGAGATTTTGGAAGGAATTCAATACTTTCAGTGGTATGAATAGAGTTGCATTTAAAAAAACGTTTAGTTTATAAATTTTCACTGTAATAGACTGAATTTTATACATTTACGTATAAATGTTTTCTACTGAAATTTACATAATTTTATATTAGTAAATGTAAACCTTCTTTTAATTTAAATTATAGAATTTGTTACATGGAAAGAAGAAGAAGAAAACAAGACTAGGTCAAAATATGTTAGACAGCGAGGTTGTAAAACACTTCAACATGGAGAAATAGTGATGAATTATCACTGTTGTCGAAGTGGGATATACAAACCACAAGAGAAAGGTCTCCGGAATTTAAAGTCTCGGGGCTCTGCCAAAATTGGAATTAGTTGCCCAGCAGTAAAAAAAGTTAGAGTACTGAAAATGTAGTAGTGCATTACTTCCCGAAGCATCAAAATCATGAAACTCAATAGACTAAATTCATGTGACGTCATGATCACGTGATTCCGTCAACCGCTGAATATGGTGTAACGTTAAATACAGAGCACTTTTTGAGTTCCTCACACCTCGGGCATTCCTCTTCGGCACGGTCAAAGGAAAAGAGGTTGCTTGTCATTGGGAGAAATGCAATGACAACTTTATTCTGGGTTGCTTGGTTTGGCGTTATAGCATTTTTCTATGACCTAGTGGCTCATTGAAACATAAAAGTTTTGTTCCCATTTGGGAGATTGTTTTTCAGGCAGTTTTTTCTTCCGTGTCTTGAGTATAATTCCCTTGCGTATGAAATTTTCACTGTAAAAATAAAAATCTGTTCTTTTTTTCACGTAAATCAAAATATTTTTAATGGATTCAATTTTGTAGAAGAAATATATATTTGAGCTTAGTAAATGAGGAACTCAATTACAAATAAAAAAATTGTTATATAAGTTTTTAATAATCCATTTACAGTGATTAATAATACTATGAAAATGAATTACATGTTTCGAGTTTTATCCTTATGTAAGAAAAAAGAAGTCCCTTATAAAAAAAGAAAATGTATATTTTTTTATAATATATATTTATTGTTAATATTAATGTACATTTTAAAGGTAAATGAATTCGTTCTTATATCAGAATGAATTTGTAGAGGCAAGTGATATTTTAAATTATTAGCTTAATTTTATTTTTGTAATTAGTGATTTGTTTTTTGTGTGTGTGTGTGAAAGACTCATTTATTCACATTTATAAAAAAAAATTCGTCTAATGCTCTGTTTCCTTTTAAATTTTAGAATTAAATTTACTGCAAACGTTTTAGCTATTATAAACTTAACTATATAAATAAACTCATACTTAAATTTTTATTTTCTACCGTTAGTAAAATACTATAAATAAAGAGATTCGTGGTTATTGTATAAGAAACACTTCACTGTTCTAGTGGCCGCGGTAGCCGAGTGGTATAGGTATCGGACTGTGGCTTGCTTTGTCACAGGTTCGAGCCCAGTACCACTAAAGACCCGCCGTGTAGGGCAGCGATGCACGTTAAATCTGTCGAGAGCTGAAACGTCCTCCCGTTGGTGTGGTGTGGTAGTTAGGAGAGGGGGGTGCCAGCTCAGGTGTCGTCCACGTCACTTGACCATGGTTCACAATTACGTGGTCCGTCGCCAAAAGCCCTCGTGTAGCTGAACAGTGCGACGTTAATATTCAATCAATCAATCAACCAACCTCACTGTTCTAACTTCCACATCACATCCATATTATTCGTCCAAGTTATCATCGACACATTTATTCACATAATTCTCAATTTTTGCAATTATTTTAGAGGTTTTTTCTCTTCTAACATGCTCACACATATAAATCTTCATTCAGGGTTTAAATCAAAAGTCCTGAAATAGAGTACCACTTGAATCCCTTCACTAGTGATTTATTATAGAGAATAGTTTGTTTTTACAACAGGCAAGTATGATGAAGAAATGGTCATTATTGGAATTTGGATTCATCTTAAGAAGTATTTACTGATCTGCAGTAGCGCACACAGGAATTTTTCAGGGGGGTCCGGGGTCGAAAGTTCACCATTCTTGTATCATGCTCCTTTTGATTTTGTCGATTTTCGGGAACAAAACACAGTAAAAAACTAATTTTTGAATAAATAATTAGCATTAATTAATAAAATTAATCATTAATAACAAGTAATTAATTAAATTTTACGTACTATATACATATAATTATAATCAATCGGAAAAAAAATATCAAGGGCTTTGGGGTTCGGACCTCCCCCTTGTGTGCGCCACTGCTGATCGGTGTTGTGTCACTCGAAGCACATCAATTTTCTCCTTTCCTAAAGTATGTTTCCTCCTGTAAAGCTACGGCTCGAAAATTAATACGAAAATATGACATAAAATTATACGTTTTCGAGCAAAAATAAAAATTAGCCATTAAATTATAATTTCCAAAAACTTATTAAGATTTTGCATACGGCAGATACCTGTGGAGGCCTTTTACACGTTTTGAGTGTAAATTATTTGGAGAGAGGATTGATCTTACATTGATTTTCAAATGTAATGGTTTTTTTGCTATGTTAATAAAGAATATTCGATTATTGTGAATTTTTCGATTTATTTTTGGACTGGGGCTAATTTTTTTTCTGAGCTGCACATTTGGAAACTATTGTATTACCATACGTCCTAAAAGGGAAGATTGTGTTTAGAATTAGAATGACGCGTGCATTATATTTCATAAAATATTTTTGAAGTTTATTTATTTTTATCACACAGAGATCAGAGCATTTATCTTAGAATTTCAGCAATGCTATACTAACTGATACATCAAAAGAATTATAATTTATTGTAACAAAAATAAAAAGCTAACAAGTTTAACTTCTATCCATAAAACTAATAAAATAACCTTTTTATATGAAAGATGAAAAAGTAAGAAATAAATGTATTGTAATTAGTCATAAAAGAACAATTAAATACGAATAAGAATAGATTTTTCCTTATATAAATAAGTTTACCAAGATACATGAATGATTTGCTCCTTGCTGACTGAAAGATATGTGTAGTCATAATTTTTGTCTTATGTCAACTAATTGTTTGTGTTTTACTAATCAAGAATTTTTCTAAAAATTCAAAGGGCTTGACATTTTAAGCTAACAAAAGCAGTATATTACAGAAAAAATATAAATTTTACATTTATTCATTTGTGTTTTTAAAGGATTTATTTTTAAGAACATATAAGTTTATTATTGTCTCATTCAGAGGAAACATGAGGGATATCGCAATGAGACGGACCTCATTATTTGAATAACAATCAAGTAACGAGGATGATATCTGACCTGGAACCCAGTCGATTATGTTATGAAGGCAATGAAAGTACTTTAAGCCTTCAGAAAGTTAACGTGTATTAAGAGCCCTGCTAGATGATGGAATCCTCAATTGTGATCACTCGGCTACCACAGCTGCAAAAACATGTGGAATCTTCAATGTGATACTGTTTAACAAGTGAAATTTATTTATGATTTTGAGATATACACTGGTGTGCAAAAATTAAGGACGAAGTCGAAAAATGAGCATATCAGCTGAACGAAAAGGCAGAGCGGACAGAAAGACCAATCAGGAGATTAAGTAAGGTGATGTACGGTAGCACATGCGCAGATATGCGGGTAGACGTAATGGGGAGTGTCTGAGTAGTATAAAGCATGTTGTCGGTGTAAGATCAGTATTTCTGGCAAAGAGATTGCACGCCGTATAGCAGTTAAAATCACACCGAGTTGCTGCCTCAGCGAGAAATGGCGAATAATCAATCTGTTAGACGACATCTGGATGCTTTTACCCGAGGTCGAATCATTGGGAAGTTGGAGGAAGGCCGCAGTGTGACAAGTGTGGCTGCAGAGTTCGGAATTGCTCACAGCATCGTTTCACGACTTTGGAGACAATTTCAAACTACAGGAACAGCTATCCGGGGGTTCAGTAGTGGTCATCCACGAGGAACCCCACCCGCAGATGACCGGTACTTTGTCTTACAGGCCAGAAGAAACAGGCGGCAGACAGCGGGAGAAATCGCTAGACACACGATACAGGCGACTGGACGACCGATATCGCGTTTTACAGTGGCCAGAAGACTGCACGGTGGTGGTCTGTTTGCACGACGCCCTGTAACGGTGTGTAACTTTAACGCCTGCCCATCGGAGAAGGCGTTCTCTGTGCTGCCGGGTACACCGGAATTGGAGAGACAATGAATGGGGACGAGTACTCTTTACAGATGAGAGCAGATTCAGTTTGAGTAGCGATTCTCATCGCATACTCATCTGAAGAGAGCGGGGAAGCCGCAATCATCCCTCGAACATCATTGAAAGGGACAGGTATGGAGGTCGCGGTGTTCTCGTTTGGGGAGGCATCATGCTTGGTAGTCGTACAGACCTTCACATCTTCGAAGCAGGTTCAGTCAACGGGACCCTTTATTGTAACGA
>BMAU01006511.1:0-16834 GCA_019973935.1 Trichonephila clavipes | reverse complement strand
GGATAATGCTCAAGTCACATACTGCGACTCTCCCAACAATCATCTTCAAAAGGATATGACAGCGTCCTACCATGGCCTGCCAGGTCACCAGATCTTTCGCCAATAATGGAGAGCATGTCTGGGACGCGCTGGGAAGGCAACTGCAGCCGTCCCGAGATACAGGAGAATTAACTGCGCAGATGCAAAGACTATGGCAGGATCTTCCACAGGGGGTCATAAGTGATCTAATTGAATCGATGCCACGCCGAATTTCGGCTTGTATAGCTGCCAGAGGTGGCTTTACTACTTACTGATTTTTAACCTTTTTGCAAGCTGTAACCGCTTAATAAAATGATATTTTGTTCTGAATTTTTAATCATTTGTTTATTTTCATATACACTACATGCATACCAAATTTCGTGAATGTAGCACAATTTCTTCTGGGTGCATATATTTTTTTGCGACAGAGTGTATATATTTTTATGCTTTCGATAAGAATATTGCTTTCACCGTGTGAACAGATCCACCTCTAATGCGAAATGAATGATTGGCATCGTATTCAAAGCAAGCGCAGATATTGGCGAGAAATTTGCTAAGCTCTGTAACCCTGCAGACTGTCATCCCCCTGTTTCCTTCCCCTCTCCTCTTCTAAAAAGTGCTCTTTATTTAACGACTTTGATTAAGATTAAATTCTACATCGTGGTTTTCTGTAATTTCACTAAATTTATTTCTTATTAAGCGAAAATGAAACTGACATAATTGATATTCTGTACGCTACTTATTTTTCTACCAAAATAGTTTCCGTCAACCATTTACCAGAAATAAACAGACGTAGCCAAATGCCGCGATATAACACACACACGCACATTCAATGTTTGGAAACAATATTTTTTTCCCACTTGGAGATATTTTAATGTGACGAAATTAATCGACGGAGTTTTTAATAGGAATGCTTTTTTTTTCTTTTTTAGACAACTTTTTAAACTTCATTTGATTCTTACGTATTATCGCAACAATCGCCAACTTTAATGATAACTCGCAAAGTTGGCCATTCCATTTTCACAGATGTTGTACGCGCGGAATTGGTAATCGTGCTTCGTTTTATACAATATCGCTAATAGGTTGCGATAATACGTAAGTACCTTTCATTTGATGTTAGTATTGAAATACAAATGTTAAAACTAAGATTTTCTGATTTTGAGTCATCAAAATATTGCACCTTATTTTTTTTCGTTGCTTTATAAGATTATAACCTTCTTAAACAGATTCCAATAGAAATTTGTTAAAAAAATACTTGAAGTTATTATGGTTTGCTTTTGTCAGGGACGTAGAGCTACCGCTGTATCAATGATGCAGGAGCCCCAACGAATGTTATAACAATTCCACTTACATGGTGCTCATATCTGAAAAAGGGCCACAAAGGAATTCGGATATAAGGCCCATTCAGAGCTGTTTTTTAATTTCATATGTTTTTGTTTAAACCTTCACTTTAACTGCAGTCAATCGGCTTGAGTAAATAAAATTGTATTGCAGAAACTCGAACTTAGGTCATCATACTGGCCAAGCAAACACAGTGCGAGGGATAAAAGCTGATCAAATTAGAGTAGGCATCAGTGAATGAGCAAAACAGAGGGCTCAAATACATGTTGAGGAAGCAGGTGGTCATAAGATTGTAATTATTTTTTCAAATTATACTTTCGCGTTGATAAAGATAGTTTAGCTCTTTTTATGTCCACACAATTACTGTTAGTACTCCATATCATTTTTCAATTTATTTTTAAGCACAGGATATTTACTTTGGATAATTTTTATACACAAAATACTAAGTGTTTAGCGAGAGTAGCATACCGATTAAAATCTTCCACCTACCGTAAAAATCTGGCGTATAATGCGCACTTTGAACACAAAAAATAAGATCGAAATTTACAGGTGTGAGTTATACGTTGTGTATAAAAATGAGGGCTTTAAAAATTAAAAAATAAATGAGCATAAAAAAGTTAAACTTCTAAATATTTCGAAATACTATTTATTTATAAGACATGACATTCTTATTGAACTTAAAAGGTGGTAGTTCTAAAAGTATACCTTTTTGCAATTGCTTAGATAAACGCCTTGAATAAATCACTTCTAAGCATAACAGCATTGCATTTGTACATTTCAAGTTTCTTCGTAAAAAAGGGGTGCACGTTATATAGCGAATATACCTAAAATTTAAAAATTGCAGCTTGAAAGTATGGGTGTGCGTTATATGCCGGACTTTACGGTATTTTATCCTTCTCCAATGAATCTAAATTAAATTAACATATAACTTTTTATGGTACTTATATTTTTTTTAGTCGGCCATTTACCTAAAATCAAAAGACATCGCCAAAGAACATTCTATGCCTGTTTGTGCACAATAATAATACTTTTTTGCACTTGGTAGTGAATTTTTCCATGAAATAGGTATTGTATTTTTTAATAGTTGGGGCAATAACATTAGACTCACAAAATATCTATTTTGTGTAATTTCAAAATTTTATTAGGTGTTACTGTGAAATATAAATGGGAAAATTAAGATTTTCTGATGTATATTTTGTGTTTTTTGATATTTATGTATTATCGCAACCATATTGGCAACATTAGCACTTAATTGCCAATTCACCGTGTGTGATACGAACTAAATCGGGGTTGATATAGTTGCGACAGTACCCAAGTACCTTTGTTTGCAACTTTATTTGGTGATTTTATAAAAATGATAATTTGTTGTTAATAATTGGTTTTTGATCGCTTTTTATCATTTAAGTTATTTATAGCTAGCTGTACCCAATCACGTTTTCCTGTGGCTCAGTCTGGTTAAAAAGGAAGCACACATTTCTAATATCTTTAACTGCTTGCACTTGAGGTACGATTTTTTCTAAACAGATTTCATTTTTAATTTGTTAACAGAATACTCCCAAGTTATTATGGGTTTTTTGTCATGTTATGAATCTAAAATTATTTGCATTGTCTCCAAAGAAGAGGTGCCAAGTTTGAAAACAAATTTAAAATGACTCTTCTGGAGGTCAAAGGGTTAATTTTACAATGCTTATGAGTAGACATTTTGTGTTGCTTCATTGTCTGTATATATACAGAAATTGTCTGCTGTGCCTACTTTAGAACAGTAGTTGCCATTTTTTTTCAACACTTCATGAATCACTTAATGTATAACTTTATAATTAGCGTTTCACACACACTAATAGGATTGACCTCTATGTGGTGGAGCACTATAGCTATATTTACGTCTTTATTTAATCTTCTATGCCCTGAAAATAAGCTTCATGAAAAGCAACAATCAACAAACAGACAAGTGTTTTGCCTACAATTTTCCAAAAATTGGTTGAGGTTACCAAAAATCACTAACCTCAGGAATTTTGTTTTTTTGTTTAGTTATTTCGGTAACTAAAAGCTTTTAGTAAAGAATAATTCGTGTTCCGTAATATGTTATTATGTTGTTCATCTTTTTTAAACTGAATCTTCATAAAAGTTTAAATAATTTCCCAATTTTTCTGCATACCATCCAAAATTTTTCACGCATCACCAATTGGTGACTGTTGCTCTGTAACACACATCAGTAATTATGTATTAGCATCACTGTAACAAAATTGGTGTCATATGTGTATCGTACCTTAATATCTAAACAATAAAGATTCTAACATTTTTTTATGAAAAAAGAAATGGAGGGAAAATGTTGCGCGATTTGCATGGCGGTAATTTGGCTGTGGTGTGGTTAAAGGAGCAAGTAAATGGGCAGCTTTAGGTATAAAACAGCGGTAGAAATTGAAGAGACCTAAGAAGCGACGCAATTGAGTTAGAGTTGATGGTTTGGGAAACTCTGTAATGCATTTGACTTTGTCGGGGAGTGGTTGAATACCTTCTTCTGAAAGGTGAAAACCAAGAAAATCGATTTTTGAAACACCGAATACGCATTTAGAAACATTTATACTTAGGCCATATTCGTGTAATCTCGAAAATAAGGCTTTTAAATGTTTATGATGTTCCTCCGGATCTCTGGAAGCGATTAAGATATTGTCGACGAATGCATATACACCTTCTAAATTACGGGTGATTTCGTCGATGAATCTCTGAAAGGTAGCTGATGCGCCACATAATCCGAATTGCATGCGGGTGCTTTCAAAAAGCCCGAAAGGAGTGCAAATCGCGGTTTTATGGATGTCATCCGGGTTCATTGGTATTTGGTGATATGCCTTAACGAGATCGACCTGACTAAAAATTTTTGATCCGTGCAAATTAGCCGTAAAGTCAGCTAAACAAGGAATTGGATATTTATCCTTGATTGTTTGTGCATTTAGCGCACGGTAATCCCCACAGGTCGCCAATCGAAAGTGCCCTTTTGGGAACCATGTGCAGCGGAGATGCGTAGTTGCTTGAAGAGGGCCTTAAATGTCCCAGCTGCATCATCTGTTGAAACTCAGATTTTGCAATCGCAAGGCGATCTGGGGCAAGCCGTCTCGGTTTAGCTACTACAGGGGGTCCGTTAGTTTTGATGAAATGGACAGTATTATGTTTGATTGGTTGAGTTGGATCAGGTAATCTCGTTATGGATGGGTAAGATTTCAAAAGGTCATGATAAAGTGTCTCATGACTCGAAATGGTTTTAACTGAATGAAGTGTAGCTTGTTTTATATGACCTGTTGTTTGAAGTTTGGTTTTCAAATCTCGTAAACATTTGTGGCGAAGATCTGGGACTAATTCAAAATAGTGGAGGAAATCGGCTCAAGAATAGGTGTTTTTAACACTTGCAAGTAAAAATGTCCAAATGAATTCTCGCCTAACATTAAGATCTAAAGAAAGTGTTTTCTGACCATATACATTGATAGTGCTGGAATTTGCTGCAAAAGGGTAAGTTGGGGAGGATGTCGCTTATGATACTCAAGTGCTGGGAGCAAGGACACGTCGGAACCAGTGTCGACCAAAAGAAACATTTGATATTCGGTCTCTAATGAACAGGCGACGTGACTCCTGAGGCAAAGAATAAGTCGCCTCTACTCTTTGCTGGTATCGTTTCCCTGCCAAGAACAGGGTTTAACACATTTGTCCTCTTTACACCTTTTACCAAAACGGCGATGATACCAGCATATGGAAGAATCCCTAGATTTTGATCTATTATTGCGGTGATAATGTTTATTATACCTATACGGTGAGCGGCTACGAGAGAATGAAAGAGAATCTATTCGCTTATTTAATTTTTCAATTTCTCGAAACAACCTATCCTCTGTTGTAGTAGCAGACGCTCCCGATATTGCATAAGTCTCAACCGGAGTTGGGGTAACCTCGAAAATTCGATCCGAAATCTCAGCAGCCTTGGCTAAAGTAAGATCCGAAACAGCAGCTAAAATGGACTGTACTCTAGATGGCAATCGCTGCAAAAACAGTTCCAACATTAATTTTTCTGGAACGTTAAAAGTTTCTGCGCGTCGCGTCATATTTCTCAATAGTTCTGAAGGTCGGCGAGAACCTAACTCTTCTCCCGATAAAAGCTGTCGGATTTCTTGCGTTGAAGATTCACCCGAGCGGTTTATAAGTTCTGTTTTCAAATTTCCATAAGGATCAGTAGCATCAGGTTTAATGAGAATATCTCTAACTAATGATGCAATATCCGGTGGTATATGAGAAACTATATAATTATATTTAGTTATTGATTCAGTTATTGGTTTCGGTGTAGCGAGAGCGAATGTGCTTTCACACATGATAAACCATAAGGCGGGGTCCGATTTATTATAAGCAGGAATTTACACAGCATTTACTTCGGACATAATGCAAGGATTGTTAAATAATATTACTATATATAGAAAATACACCAATATAAATGTAACATACACTTGCTTTAAAAAAAATATAATTGCTTCGAAATAAATACTAAAGACGTATTACATTTCGTAAGACATTTTTTTTGTATATACGAAATTAAATGTAATATAAGAATATTATGTGCACATTTATTAAATATGATTTATGCTTATGTAAATTTTTTTTTTTGCGCACAGTATTCATTTACTTTATTTAACATTAACAATATTCTCTATATAAATAACTAAATAAAATAACATCGCGCTGAGAAAAAAATAGTTCTCAAAAGTTAAAACATTTGGAAATCATAACAAACACAAATTGGAAGCACAGAAATTGATGGAAAAGAATAAAATGACACGTATCTGCCAGATTCTAATGAAAAAAAAAGGAGATAATTATGAGTTCACTCATCTATTCGAGAATGATTACTCATAATAGTTGTGCAATACCGGCGAATTTCACTGCAAGCCACTTCTTGTAGAACGAAAAGTTTCGTTTTGGCTTCATTTGAAACAGTTTTTTTTTTCTTTTGGTTTTAAATATACAGGATTATAAATGAAAATTGGTTGCGCTTTTTAAATCCAAAATCCTTAGTCACCATTTATGGAATATTTTTGGTTATAAAATACTATTTAAATAACAGTTCACACGCATCGTTAAAATCGGAACTTTTTATTCACTAATGAGACCATTCCCTGCTCTTCATACATTCTTCTTGGCTCATTTTTGGGTTGCCACACGCAGGTGACAAACTATCATAATTAATCTATCGCCATTTGGCGGATTCACTACAGAACACATAACAAATAATTGTCCATGTGAAAAGTTGTCTGTGTTTAGATATAAGCCACTCTGTTTTAAAGATAAGCCCTTAACTTTGTTGCTAACAATTGCTAATGCTAATTGAATTGTGAATTGCAAAAATACTCCTTCGTTATCAACACTTTGTCGTAGTTTTCTGCTGCAAAATCCGTGTTTATATTGGAATTTTCCTGGCCTTATTCGATTAAAAATACCTTCAGCCTCTCATTACGTTGAATTTCAGCTGTGTCAATTGATGCACGTTTAAAGTTAAATATTTCATTAGCATTTTTTATTGTTTCCTTTTCTTTTTGTTCCTGATTTTTATTTTTATTTTTTATTTATTTATTTTTTTACTGTTTTGAAATTTTATATGTTTTTGTTTCAATTTTCTTTTCTTTCTAAGTGTAGTATTAAGTTTTTAAGAAATTTTATATGCTTTGTTTGAATTTTTTGACGTGAAACGTCTTTAAAATCGCACCGAAACATACGGGTACCAGGTTCAAAAAGTGGACCGTAACGAAAAGGTCTGTATCATCGTACCTTAATAATTACAAAACTATTAGTCCTAGAAACAAAAATGTGGTGTGAATATTTCACTTATATAGTCAGCTCGCTGTTATGAACTTGAGTCTGGGTCGAGCGGAACGGCGGGGGAGGCGTACTGCGTTAACTGTGCGAAACCGGCGCTCTCGCTCGTTTCTATTCAGTGTAACTCGTGACTCCGACTTGATAGCGCGGTGATTCTTTCGTGTGTTTATCAAGATTATTGAAACCGATTGATTCATACAAAAATAAGTGTAATTTGGACAGTATTTATATATTAAAAATAACCAGAAAGTGATAAAAAATATATAAACATTTGCTATGTCGGCCTCAGCTCGTGCAAGAGCCAGCCAGAAATATAAATCACGCCTATCGTTGGAAAGAGAGGGTTATGGGCCACACACAGGTACCCCAATGTCCGGCGCCGAGCGAGCGAGACGGTTTCGGGAACGTCGCAAAGCCGACGCCGCGAGGAACTTTTCTGCTGCCGCCAACCTCGCGAGCACCTCTACCACTGGAATACCTGTACTTATGGACGTAACGAATGAACAGACAATCGATATATCTATTGGATCTGCCACGGAACTGAGAGATCTTAATATCAGTAGAAGTGAAGCAATGCAAAATCATTGGCGGTTAGCGGACAAACGCTTCAAAACGGTATTTGGAGCCAATCCGTTTGGTTTATCTTGCAGCGTTTGTGATCGACTTTGGTTCGAAAGAGACTTAAAGAAAGTGAAACATCGCAACATTTCTTTCCTTCAAACAAAATTCCCAGATGAAAATGTGACGGAATTTCGCTTATGCAGTACCTGTAGCAAGTCGATAGATGCCAATAAAATCCCGACGCTGTCGCGCTCAAACGGTTTTCGTTATCTTTCAAAGCCGAGCGGACTGCCGCTGCTTGACCCGATCAGCATTTGATTGATTTCACCGCGGTTACCATTTATGCAGATTCGTCGATTACGCTACGAGGGTAACTATGGTATAGTCGGTCAGGTAATCAATGTACCTGTCGATGTAAACAACATGGTGCAGAAACTACCGAGGCCGATAGACGACGATTTTGCTTTTAATGTCAACAGAAAAAGAAACTTTTTCACAAATCGAATTACTTGAGTGGTTAAAGTCGAAGATCTTACGCTGTTTATCCTCGGTGCCGTATATATACATCCTAAGGCGTCGGCTGAAACTGTTAAGCTATGTCTTTATCAATCACTCCTGCCATATTCAGCAAACTTAACAAAATTAATACCGAACTCTCAGCCAGACTTGGAGACTCCAATCGTTCTATGCGGCGATTTCAATTGCGATCCACAACAGAACAGCTATCTTGTTGAGTTCATGAGGAATGAATTCGGCCTTAACTACGTACAAACATCACTGGCAACATTAGGCAATACCACTACAGACTGTACATTCACCAGAAATATTAATGTTGACATTATGCCATATGTTTCTTATTTCACATATCACAGACCTATGTTAAATAAAATCGTTGTCGAATATTAATTGCAATAATAATTGTTTCTATTATGTATCTGTTCTTTTTTATTAAAATACTTAAAACACCGTCAATCCTGTTTTTATTTATTCCAATCTTTTACTTTAAAAGCGATTCGCTAACATAGACGTTTCACGTGAAAACCAACGGCTGTGTGCCCCAGCACAGCCCCACCCGATTTTTCTTTTTAAATGCAGTCAATTGGCTTCACTAGATAAAAATAATGCCTTGCGGGAAATCAAACTTAGATTGTCATACTTGCAAGGCAAAAGTATTACAATGAGTGTAATTTTACATCAAACTGAGAAAGAATGTGTTATGTATCTGGCAACAGCCAGATCAGAGAACCTTCCAAGCTGTGTGACGCGCGCGTGTTTTGTTTACTTTTTTGTGTTCCGTAGTTTCGTATTGTACATGTTCGGTGTAATTGTTGTTCTGCTCGTTAGTGCCTGTGTATCTTAATGCTAATAAATGTTCTTTGCGTGTATGTAAAACGAATCGTATCGTCTCTCGGTCTACCTGGCATACATGACAAAAGAGTTGGCGACGAGGATGGGATCTTCGAACATTAATTTTGAATCTTATGATGCGTCTGTGGAAGACTGGTCCAGTTATGTGGAACGTTTAGAATCTTACTTCGTTGTTAACGGGATCGAAGATAAAATGAAAGTCCCTGATATTTTAAGCCTTATGGGAGCAACAACGTATAAATTGTTAAAGAATCTGGCCACTCCGAACATTCCTTCTGAATTGACTTATCAAGATATTGTAAAATTACTTTCGGAACATTTGAATCCTAAACCACTAGAGATGACAGAACGGTTTCGTTTCTACAAGAGGAAGCAATTTGAAGGTGAGTCCATTGCAAATTATTGTGCCGAATTACAAAAACTGTCGATACACTGTAACTTTGGGAACAATTTAAGTACGATGCTTCGTGATAAATTGGTGATGGGTCTCAAAAACGAAAATATACAGAAAAAGCTGTTAGCAGAGGATAAGTTAACATACAAAAAGCTAAGAGCATTGCATTCGCAATGGAATCTGCTCAGAGAGATGTGTGTGAAATTCAGAATCAAATGGTATCGATAAAAAAATTACATAGTTCGCAAGATAAAATTATCAAAAAAGATTTTTCTAAATTTAAGAAATCTGAACCTACAAAGAAGTTTGATAAATCTCGGAAATGTTACAGATGTGATAGTACTCAACATTTAGCTCACGAATGTAAGCATAAGAACACTCAGTGAAGGAATTGCTTATAAAGAACGGGCATTTGGCAAAAGTCTGCCGCTCAAAACGTAAAGAAACAGTTAAACAAATAGAATCTTGTTCTGAAACTGTACCAGTTAATAGCATTAAATCACCACGACATGCAAGGGATAAGATTTTATTAGAAATTTTTGTTGAAGGGAATAAATGTTTATTTGAATTAGATACTGGAGCTGCTATTAGTTGTATGAATGTGAATGAATTTAAGAAACTTTGTCCGGATGTAGCCATTAAGCCTACCAAATTATTGCTTAGGAATTTCGATAATTCTATGATAACATCAGTTGGCCAAGCAGTGGTGCAAATTCAATACAAAGATCAAATTCATACAGAAATTATTTATTTGGTACATGCAAAAGTAAACGCAGTTTTTGGTCGTGAATGGTTGAGAAATTTCCAATTAGACTGGAGCTCAATTAAAGCAGTTCAGGTTGAGAGAAAATTGTAATTCTCGAACCAATAAATTAAATATCTTGCTTCAAAAGTATGAGAAATTTTTTTCTCCGGGTATCGGGAAACTGGAAAAGTTTTGTTGCCGTCTTCAAATGAAACCTAATTACAAACTGGTCTTTCTTCGTTTTGAAAAAAGTAAAGAAAAATTGTTGTCACAGTTATCTGCAACTCGATTGAGGAGTCAGTGCGTTGAGAAGGAAATGTTTTTGTAATTGTTTTGAATGTTGATCGAAGGAGTTGTCTTCGTAGGAATGTTTTGGCTCTACATTACGCACAAAATCAGTTCATCATCGCACAAAAATCAGAGCAGTAATCTTAGAATTTAGACATTATGCAATTCTGTGGAAATTTTTGAATAAAAAGTAAGGATTATCCAAAGGCTAAGAATATAACCATTTTTGTACAAAAGTCGAAAAAAATTAAGAATCCCAGTATTTTGTCATTACTCGCAAAAGAAACAATTCAGTACAAAGAATAATAATATAATCCTTTTACGTAAACAAGTTTACCGAGATACATGAAGCTTCTTGGCAAATTAAAACTGTTTGTAGTCATAATATTTTGTCTTTGATACCAGCTTATTGTTTGTACTTTACTATTCAGTATTCTAACATTCAAAAGCATTTCCTCTTTTTTACAAATGAAAACAATTTATTACTGTTGAAAAAAAATATAATCTTAAATTTCTTATCTGTATTTAAAGAATTGATTTTTAGGAACACGTAGGTAAATTGATAAATCTAATATATATTATAAATGTGAAAGTTTGTGAGGATGTTTGTGGGTCTTTCACGCAAAAACAACTGAATGGATTTTAATGAAACTTTACAGTAATATAGCTTATACATCAGAATAACACATAGGCTATAATTTATAAAAATTTGTAAAAAGTGTCCAAAATATAACGATATTTGTCAAGTAAGTAGGAAAAAATTCTGGCATCTGCAAGCAAATCTGGCTTGCGCTGCAAAAAAGCCCACCACAGCATATATGTATCTTTTGTTTGTGTGAAAAGCTATTTTTGTTTTGGCTACGCAAGGGGCTCGCTTCTAATTAATTCCTGTGATCAGAATATTGCCTATTTTTTTTATTTCAGAATAAAAATAAGTTTTGAAGGGAGAGGTTGTTATAAACCTCTCTTTATTTTAATGTTTTTTTTATGATTTTATTATGCACAGTTAGTAGTAAGAAATTGATCTTTTTTCAAAATAAATGCTTTTATCGGTTCTGGTACTTAAAGTAAATAAGTCAGCCGTAAATAAGCCGTGGGTAGCCTAGTGGTTAGAGCATTGGACTCCAGACCGGAAGGCCTGGGTTCGATGCTCGATGTCACCAAATACCCTCCGAGTGCACACGGAGTACGTGCTCGTTAAATCAGTGGGTCCGTAGTCTTGTGGGCTTATTCACTAGCGCAGGAACTGGAGAATATTTCCCTCCCCTTCAGTTCACTTGCAGAAATTGTGGATGTGGAGATAGAGGTCGTGTCGCCATCTATCGTCTCTTCGGGGAAGTTTCACTGAGCTTAAATCGCACTGTCACCTGTATGGTGCTCAAGGCCAACGAAAGGCGTACCTCTTGCCCATGCCACGATGAATTTCGTGGGCCTCGTTCTGACTACGTCAGACAGGTGGCATTAGCCACAACAACAACAAAGTAAATAAACTTTCTCTTTCCCACTGCATCATTTGGACAAATTTTCAAAATTTGTTTGTGGTTAGTAGTTAATTATAACGCTATAATTTTAATTGAATAGGCAGATATTGCGTTTTTAAGTATAAAAATAATTATAACTACTGTACTGTATTTTTTGGAGTGTATGAGTGAGTGAATATTAACATCGCACTGTTCAGCTACACAAGGGCTTTTGGCAACGTATCACGTAGTTTTGAACCATGGTCAAGTGACGCGGACGACACCTGAGCTGGCACCCCCTTCTCCTAACTACCACACCACACCAACTTAGAAGAAATACTCTACCAATACTTAGCAGGAATATTCTTTGAAATCCACTCTTCCAAGATATATGGCAGCACGGGTTCTATGATGAGTATTTTAGTGGGGAAGCCGAATAGTTTTATAGTAGATATTACGTTTTCAGCGGATTGCACAGATTATTATTTTTGTCCCGAAAAAATAGTTTATGTCAAAATTTAAGTTTCTTATGTTTTTGTATGTTAGTGAAGATCTTGGAAAATGATTTCACTACTTATTTTAAGTGAACGGTGTACATAATTAATTTTACAGTGGAATATCTTTAATTAATTTATTAGCTCTAACGGATTAAATTTTCCAAAGTGGATATTTTGTTTATGTATATCCCTTAATTTTTTTTTAATGTAGTGATCCAAAAAAAATTGTATGAAAAAACTGTAGTAAATCAATGCGGTTCGGTAAAGTATTAACGTGCATCGCGCCCCTACACGGCAGGTCTTACAAAGCTCTAATAAAGCTGGAGCTACGAAAGTAGCTAGGCATTTGCCAACTTGACTCTATCGTTAACATTTCGCTATGTTTTTCATTGAAGCGCCATTATAATTTAAGAAACGGCGTTGCTTGCGAATATTACAAAAAAAATAATACAGAAAGTAATATTAATGTATTACACTTTCAGATATAAATTATTTACACTACTTTAAGCGTTCATTACGCAAAACTTTTAACAATGTGTTACTTTTGCTGAGCAGAGATCAACTTAGGGAGGTATTTTGAAAAATCGACCCTCAAGAGTGTTACGAGGAATTATAAAGAAAAAAAAATCCTTTTTATCAGCTATTAGATCTACATACTTAAAATTTAACAAAGGTGTTTTTTTCTTTCTTTTTTTGTTTAGCTGAGATATGCAAAAACCTTTTTTTGTTTTTGCAATTCACATAAAATTAACTCATTAAAAACTTCTTTTTCCTTCAATCTGTGTTGTTTAATTTTTCAATTCACCCGTGCAAAGAACGGGTATACCAGCTAGTAATTAATATTTCATTTACGAGTTTCATTAGGAACAAAGTAATAAGACGGCCCTCGTAATTTAAATGACGATCAAGTAACGAGAACGATAGCCGAGCTAGAGCCCCCACTTCTAATTTCCACACCATGACAACGTAAGGATTTTGACTTAATACGTATCAGCTCTGTTACATGATGGAGCCCCTAATCGTGATTATTTTTCAATAAAAAACATGTGGCACTATTTAACATGTGCCAACATTTATATAGCCTTAGAATATTCACATTTTATAGCATAATGCGAAACACCTACCTACTGTTCATCTCATTTTATTTGCCACAGTAAATGTGTTTTGTCATAATTTTCAGTATACATAGGAAGAATTAGGGCAATGGAAAATATAATTTTAATTTTTGAAAAATACTTGTAAATAAAATTTAGACTTATTCTAAGGATTCGTTAAGTATTATGAATTCTAATATATCAAAACAGAATGGATTAAGAGTACCATGTATTCTGCAAATATATTTTAAAAGAAAAAAACAATTATAAAATCATTAACAGTGCAGTTTCCTAAGAATCATAGTTGATTTTTGACGATGCCCATTGGAATACATATGTTGCAAATACGCACAACAACTTTTAAACAAAACACATATTTCACGTAATTTTCTTCTTGATTGAAGCCGTATGCAAGAGTGTCTCATAGTAGATATTTTCATTTAAAAAAAAGATAGAGCTTATTTCAGAATAATTCTTTAACGATCTAAGAAAATCTAAATTTTACATTATGACATAAAGCAAGCACACATTCTCCATTTTCTTTTATTTTATATTATTGATTATACATTATTGATTATACATTATTATAATTAATTAAAAATTACATTATTTTTGACACCTACGTAAATCAAGTTTGTGTAACGAATTCCTGCATTTAATAGAATGAAAAATGAATTTATAATAATTTACATATTTTAATGCATTTACTGAAAATCAAAATATAAATAAGTTTTACTTTTCAAAATTTAATTAATTTTATCTAAGTTTATTGTACCTTTAATTAAAATGAAATAAGTACTTTTTTTTTTACCCAATTACACCAATTTTCTTAGAATTTAAATGGATAAGCTGGTTAAAGAAATGTATAGAACAAAATACTCAAAGAATATTACATTTTTGAAAACCTTTTTTTCTTAAATAATGAATAATTTTGTATTTGTGTCAGAAAATATTTAAAAAAAAAGATTTATCGTGTAATTATGAAAAAATTAATTACTGAATCTAATTGTAAAGATGGAACTATATTTATTGAAAATTCGGTAGAGTTTTCTCAACCGGTATAGAAACTAAATGGGATTATAGTTGGAAATAGATTCCAAAAGTAAAAGAATATTCGATATTTATCATCCAGTTATTAGCCGTCATGTAGAAGTATTGATACACGTTAAATCTATTGAGGCTCAAACGTCTTCTCATTGGTGTGGTGTGGAAGTTAAGACAGGGGTGCCAGCTCAGGTGTCGTCTTCGTCACTTGATCATGGTTCAAAATTACGAGGTCCGTCGCCAAAAGTCCTCGTGTAGCTGAACAGAGCGACAATACTTGTCACTCTCTCTCTCTCTCCGGTTATTGAGATTTTCATCGATTTGCAATTCTTTAAACGATTTTAGAATATCTCTATGTAAAGCCAGTAATTTATTATATAATAATGGTATCTGTTTGCATTATAATCATTTGCTCATACTAAAGGGGGAAAAATGTTTATTCCTTAATATGTGTTCTTTGTACATTAAATTCTCTGTACTTTCAACTGCTTTTTTTAATTTGATCATTTATATTTTGTAATCAAATATTATTCCTTAACTCAGTAGCGCAACAGCCCGTGAGAGCCAAGACCTGCTGTGCCCATCTCAGTATACGTGACCTTGGGCGCTGAGTTGCGTGAGCAGATGCTTCGGTCATGTGGTCAATAGGACGTGAAACTCCCAGTGTTTAGTTCCCAAGCAAGCATGGCACTTATTTATCGACCCACAGAAAGGATGAAAGGCTGAGTCAACCATGCCCATCCCGGGTTTGAAACTCGCACCTGTGGTGTGGAACCGTGATGCACTACTACTCAGCTTCAATATTATTCCTAAAATAATATATTTTCTGTGTGTATGTGTGATCAGCTTATACTTTTTATCAACATTTAACATCTTTAAAATGTTTTACTTTGAGTTAGATTCAACGACTTTGAAAACTAACATTTTGTTCAAAATCCTGTATGTCATCTATAAAATTTATAAAGTTTTGACTACATTTTATAGCATCAAAATCAATGTTAATACTTATATAAAAAATTTCTCTTAATATTACCTTTTTCTATTACAAAGTGGTAATTGTTTACACAGTCTTTAAAATCTTAAGAATAAGTAAAGTGTTTATTAACAGTTATAATTTCTTTTTTTTTTTTTTGTCATATAAGGAAATTTTCGCATCTTTAAACAAATTTTAATTTCTAAAAGCATGAAACTCAATGTCAGCATCTCTTTTGTTTTCCAATTATGTTGTATTAAGATGACTTAATGCCAAGAAATAACTTTCGCATTTGAAATAATCCAAGCAAAAAAGCAGGCGTTATTGCACATTAGAAATCATTGATTCCGTACAAACTCACCCGCCCCTCCAAAAAAAATTTATTACTACAGTTAATAATAAAACTTAATGTACATCCCATGATCATACTGTAATTTCAAATATTTTTCCTCAGTTCCGCATGTATATAAAAATAAGCCAATTTTTAAAAAATAGCGCTTAAAATCCCATTCACATTTGAGCGAGGAAATTATCTGAAAAGAGAAAAATACAAGTGCAGCTCTGTAAAAGAGCCGCGGTTAATTGCCCCCACAGGCGGGGGAAGGGAGAGCCACCCTCTGAAAAGGGAAGATGCTTGAACTCGTTTTCGATTTTCGATCATGTTTCAAACGAATGACCTTGAACTGGTGGGGAAGAAGCAAAGCGAAAAAAAAAAACGGTCGCTGGACATCATTGGATACTGGAACGCGAAGCGTTCCTCCGTCCCATACTTAGTGTATTGGGCGCTTGACGTTGATTGCCTGCGTTGGAGATCGTGCATCCTGATTGGTGGACACGGAAGGAGAAAGTGGGAGGGAGCAGATGTCTCTCCTTTTATAACCCCTAAATTTCTACGAAAAATCAGAGAACCATAGCAACAAAGCCTTTCTTTTCGGCGATTTTAATGCCAGACATCCCAGCTGGAACCCAGGCAGGGCAAACACAAACGGTAATATTCTGTGCAATTGGGCCGTTGCGTCGGCACTGGATATTCTAGCCCCCGACACTCCTACACATTTCAACAGTCACCACTCCAACGCTATCCTTGACATAGGCTTTGCAGTTAATTTATCTCACACAGAAGTTTTTACTATTAATGCACTTAGCAGTGATCACAATCCAGTTATTTTTGATTTTGTCACTAATAATGTACTTCCACCAATTCTTA
>BMAU01006509.1:0-57228 GCA_019973935.1 Trichonephila clavipes | reverse complement strand
GGTAACGGTACCTGGCGCTCTCCATATTAAAGTCCGACGAGAATCAGACTGCCAACTAAACCTGGAATCGTCGGAAAGCATCACACAAAACCACTGTTGTGGTGTCCACAATACATGCTCTCTACTCCAAGTTAATCGCAGGCGACAGTGAGTTGCGGTAAGTGGAACACATCTGACAGGCCTACGAGCATATAGACCAATGTGCCCTATACGTCTGTACACGGTCTGTCTTGAAACTGTCGTACCGGTAGCTGAAGAGAGCTGACGAGACAGGTCTGAAGGCGTACTTCGTCTGTTTCTTTTGGCAGTAACTGCCAAATAGCGGTCTTCATTCGGCGTTGCACCTCGGGGGCGACCTGTGCTGTAACATCTACTCGCATTACCATCATCTTGGAATCGTTGCTAAAGCCTGGAGATGACACTCTGGGCGATTCCAAGTTCCTCGGATACTTCCAGCTGGGTACGTCCACATTCCAGTCGTCCAATACTTCTACCACATAAGGAATCATCCAAATGCTTCATTTGTGCCATAACTATGCTGTTATGAACGCTTGTGAACAATTTTACTTCTTTGCCACCATTCCTTACATTCCCCTCTCTTATTCTCGTCATTGTGACGTACTATCCGCGCCATCTGGTGGTTTCCTGTAATTTGAATATTCTTCTTCAAGATGCGTGTGGTAATTCTACAGGTACATTTTTTATTTTAGAGTTCAATTTCTGTGTGATTCTGAATTATCCTTAATTTATGGACATGAGTGTAATTGTAACTATTTATTAAAAAGTAACTAAAATAATTTTTTTTCTTTTTTGACCAAAGTAGGAATTGACACTTTTTTTTTTCATAATACTTGTTAATTTTACTGTACAGATATTCTTCATCCTTCAGTCCAATGATTTCAAAGCATTTTTTTGAATCTCTTCAACGATAAGATAGAATAATTTCTTAAAAGATTGTCCCATTATTTTTCTTTCGTAAAGATACGGTAACACTGCAAACACAGGTAACACAGAACATGACAATGCAAATATAAAATTATATGTTTATGTAACAAAAATAATTTTAATTTAAATTCATTTTGCACTCCAATCAAAGTTTAAACGTCAAAAAAAGGCTTACTTTCCCATTTCCAAGTATATTTAATTTAATCAACTGAAATTATACTTTCAATTGATAGAGAAAGTTTAAAAAAATTATTTCCTTATAAGATACTGCTGTGTCATATTTCAATAATCATACCAAGTATGAAAAAGCTACTTTTTAATTTTACTGTCATTTTACTTTATTTTTTATCAATTTAGTGTCGATTTAAAACGCGATAAGTCAATACAGAGGGATAATAATGTTACTTAACAGTCAGATATGTATAAAAGCCGCAGTTTGCCACACGGCAGCCTAGTGGTGAAGGTAACGGACTCGTGGTCGGCGTGTCATGAGTTAGAGCCTAGTACCGCTTAAGACCCGCCGTGTAGGGGGCGATGCATGTTAAATATGTCGAAACTCAAACATCTTCTCGCTGGTGTGATCCGGAAATTAGGAAAGATAGGTGCCAGCTCTGGTGTCTTTCTCGTCACTTGATAATGCTTAAAAATTACGAGGACCGTCACCCAAAACCCTCTAGTAGCTGAATAGTTCCAAATTAATATTTGCTCAATTTTTTCCATCTTTGACAGTTTCTTGACTCCGCATTCATAGAGCTTCTACTCCTTATCCACATAAAAACTCAACCAAGGGCGATCTGAGGTTATCACTATTTATGGAATGTTTACTACTTAAAAAGTTTTGAAGACTTCGAAATAAACGATAATCCGATGGAGAAAGGTTGAGGCTATACGGTGGATGCACCATCGCTTCCCAAGAAAGCACTAATAGTTTCGTTTATGTTGCTAAAGATGAATGGTAAAGATGCATCATGCTTGGACCGTGATTTATTTTATTAATATTAAAGAGTAGACTATTCATTTTTCATCAATGGTGTTGAGTGAATTTTTTTTTCAACTAATGCATGCGGAACCCAAATATAAAGCAACTTACGTAATTTTCAGCTGTTGTGTGTCTTTATCAGTTGTCATTTCTCTTTTCTGCAATCTCTCGAAACAGTTATATCACAAATCGATTCAACTAGGGCTTTCATTTTGTCATCATTAACTTCAAAAGGTCGACCAGAACATAGGTCATCTTTAAGCGTGAAAACCTCTGAACAAAGTTCTGTAAACCCTGACACGTGTGTTCTGTTAAGCAACAGTACCTAGAACTTCACACATCTATTTTTGAACATCAGCCTCTATCTTGCCTTTCTGAAAAGAAAAAAAGAAGAAAAAAAGTTATATATATATATATATGCACTTCATATTAAAATTGACAGCAAATTAAAAACAAAATTACACAGAATTAGTTTTTATAGTAAACATTTAAAAAAAAATGTGCTCGCTATATAACAATAAACTAAAATTGTCAACTACTAAATCACAATATATATAATCCAATATAAAATTTTTTTTCAATATATAATCATATACATATACATACACATATATAAATTTATACATATATATACATATACACAAATATATAAACAAAAATATAAAAATAAACATATAGTTATATACCTAAGATAACTAAAAGTAGGAAGGAGGCACATAGTATAAAGACAAATTCCTGGCCTTAGGAACCAGGATTGCAGGTTTAAACAAGTTTTGCGGCGCCAACCTTCACCTGTAATTTGTCATACCATGTTCCAAGAGGAAAGGAAAGAGATATATAAGTAGAATTTAAATATTAAAAAATCATTAAACTAAATAACATAGGAACATAAACATAACCTACTAAATCGGAGTTAAAACGATGGCCAAGAGTGCAGTAACGTGTTCCCGCCAAATAGGGAAAGCAGAACCGCATAAAATTAATTGCGATACGATATACGATAATAAGACATATATATATATATATATATATATATATATATATATATATATATATATATATATATATATATATACTTTTAAAAAATCATAAAAATAATAATCATATAAAATTAGCGTAAAATATAAAAGAAACTCAAAAAATATATATTAAAATTTTTTTAAAATAAGCATGTGGTGCCATCTATTTAATAATTGTAGAATAAATTAGATATTGTCTAAATTTAAAAAAACATTACAAAACATAATAACAGTAAATAATTACAGTAATACAAATTGTATCATAAAAAACCATTATAAATATAATTACAAAGAAAGTTAGCAGGGTATCCATGTTCAATACAGTGATTAAAATTTTTTTTAAGATTTAAAAAAATATTAGCTTTATCGCCAACTAATACATTATTGCGATAAATATAGTTAAAAATAATATTTCTATATATAGATATTGATAAATTAGAATTCCAGTAAGGCACTTCTGATGATATTAAAATTAAAGGCATCTCTTTTATCATAAATATTACTATGTAGTTTCAAATCCTTAATATACAGTGATACATCTAGGTAATTTGTTTTGATTGGATTATTATTAATTTTAACTAAGTTTAAGTAGGACGGATAAAAATTATTAAAAGGATTTAAATTATCATTTTTACCAAAAATAATTAAATCATCAATATATCTAAAAATGTAGTTAGTCATTATTAATAACATAATTATATTCATAAAAATGTAAATAAAGATTAGCCAAACTGTTACTGGCTGGGCCCCCTTGTGGGAGTACTTTCTCTTGTTTATATAAAGAACCATTAAAATTGATGTAATTTTCTTTTAAGACAAAATCTATGAGAGTTTTAAATTTGTTAAAATTAATATTAAGGTTATACATAGTGTGGTTTTCTAAAATTACTTTAATAATCTCTCTCTATATAAAAATGTTGTAATGGTTTGTGTATGCGCGCATAACTCAAAAAGTTCTGCATGGATTAATCTGAAATATTGACACAACGTTGCATTTGTCTCCGGTCAGGATCTTATGTACTTTTTATTTCGAAATTCTCTCTAAATTTTTTTTAAATTTAATTTTTAAGTGATTTTTTAGTGTTATGACATCATACGACGTCATGATTCGCTCTGAATGCGAAAATTTAAACTTTACGCTTAGGTTTTTCCAAATTATTGTATAAGTCTTCTATGGTTATGTTTATGCGTTGTCATATTTATCTATTTATTGTCCTTTGATGCATAATTGGGATTATTTTTCGAATAAATCATTTCTTTAAAATTATTCTTTCAAGAACTCAAATTTTGTTTTGTAGGTTTGGCAACAGTTGGATAGCATTATCGCGGGATGTTTACGACTTTGATTAAATTCTACATCGTGTTTTTTCTGTAATTTTAAGCTAAATTTATTTCTCTTTATTAAGCGAATATGAAACCAACATAATTCACTTCTGTACACTACTTATTTTTCTACCAAATAGTTTCCGTCAACCATTTACCTGAAATAAACAGACGTAGCCAAATGCTGCTATATAACACATTCAATGTTTGGAAACAATATTTTTTTCCCACTTGGAGATATTTTAATGTGACGAAATTAATCGATGGAGTTTTTAATAAGAATGTTTTTTTCTTTTTCAGACAACTTTTTAAACTTCATTTGATTCTTACGTATTATCGCAACAATCGCCAACTTTAATGATAATTCGCAAAGTTGGTCATTCCATTTTCGCAGATGTTGTACGCGCCTAATTGGCAATCGTGCTTCGTTTTATACAATATCGCTAATAGGTTGCGATAATACGTAAGTACCTTTCATTTGATGTTAGTATTGAAATACAAATGTTAAAACTAAGATTTTCTGATTTTGAGTCATCAAAATATTGCACCTTATTTTGTTTTCATTGCTTTATAAGATTATTACCTTCTTAAACAGATTCCATTAGTAATTTGTTAAAAAAAATACTGGAAGTTATTATGGTTTGTTTTTGTCTGGGACTAAAAGCTACCGCTGTATCAATGATGCAGGAGCCCCAACGAATGTTATTACAATTCCACTTACATGGTGCTCATATCTGAAAAAGCGCCACAAAGGAATTCGGATACAAGGCCCACTCAGAGCTGTTTTGTAATTTCATATGTTTTTCTTTAAACCTTCATTTTAACTGCAGTCAATCGGCTTGAGTACATAAAATTGTATTGCAGAAATTCGAACTTAGGTCATCATACTGGCCAAGCAAATGCAGTGCGAGGGATAAATGCTGATCAAATTAGAGTAAGCATCAGTGAATGAGCAAAACAGACAGAGGTCTCAAATACATGTTGAGGAAGCAGGTTGTCATAAGATTGTAATTATTTTTCCAATTTTTACTTCCGCGTTGATAAAGATAGTTCAGCTCTTTTTATGTCAATTACTGTTAGTATTGTATATCATTTTTCAATTTATTTTTAAGCACAGAATATTTACTTTGGATAATTTTTATATATACAATACTAAATTTAATTCTGTACACTATGTATGTGTTTAGCGAGTAGTATACCGATTAAAATCTTCCACCTACCGTAAAATCCGGTTTATAATGCGCACTTTGAACACAAAAAATAAGATCGAAATTTACAGGTGTGAGTTATACGCTGGGTATAAAAATGAGGGCTTTAAAAATTAAAAAATAAATGAGCATAAAAAGTTAAACTTCTAAATATTTCGAAAATACTATTTATTTAAAAGACATGACATTCTTATTGAACTTAAAAGGTGGTAGTTTTAAAAGTATACTATTTTTGCAATTGCTTAGATAAACACTTTGAATAAATCGCTTCTAAACATAACAGCATTGCATTTGTACATTTCAGGTTTCTTCGTAAAAAAGGGGTGCACATTATATAGCGAATATACCTAAAATTTAAAAATTGCTGCTTGAAAGTATGGGTGTGCGTTATATGCCGAACTTTACGGTATTTTATCTTTCTCCAATGAATCTAAATTAAATTAATATATAATTTTTTATGGTACTTATATTTTTTCTTTAGTCGGCCATTTACCTAAAATCAAAAGACATCGCCAAATACTGCAATATGCATTCAATAAGGGAAGAACATTCTATGCCTGTTTGTGCACAATAATAAAACTTTTTTGCACTTGGTAGTGAATTTTTCCACGAAATAGTTATTGTAGTTTTTAATAGTTGGGGCAATAACATTAGACTCATGAAATATCTATTTTGTGTAATTTCAAAATTTTATTTGGTGTTACTGGAAATATAAATGGAAAAATTAAGATTTTCTGATGTATATTTTGTGTTTGTTTTGATATTATCGCAAACATATTGGCTACATTAACACTTAATTGCCAATTCACCGTGTATGATGCGAACAAAATCGGGGTTGATATAGTTGCAACTGTACCCAAGAACCTTTGTTTGCAACTTTTTTTAGTGATTTTATCAAAATGATAATTTGTTGTTAATAATTGGTTGTTGATAGCTTTTTATCATTTAAGTTTGTTATACCTAGCTAGCTGTACCCAATCATGTTTTCCTGTCGCTCAGTCTGGTTAAAAAGAAAGAAAAGAGAAAGCACACATTTCTAATATCTTTAACTGCTTGCACTTCAGGTATGATTTTTTTTATAAAAAAATGTGGAAATATACATTAACAAAACTTTTCTAAATAGATTTCATTTGTAATTTGTTAACGGAATACTCCCAAGTTATTATGGTTTTTTTTGTCATGGTATGAATCTAAAATTATTTGCATTGTCTCCATAGAAGAGGTGCCAAGTTTGAAAACAAATTAAATGACTCTTCATTGTCTGTATATATACAGAAATTGCCTGCTTTAGAGCAGTAGTTGCCATTTTTCAACACTTCATGAACCACTTAATGTATAACTTTATAATTAGCGTTTCACTAATAGGATTAACCTCTATGTGGTGGAGCACTATAGCTATATTTACATCTTTATTTAATCTTCTATGCCCTGAAAATAAGCGGTAAAATCCTAGGAGAGCCCACACCCTTGACGACAAACCAAAAAAGGCGCCAAGCCAGAACAAGATGATGCCAAGCAAAAGCGACAATGGTGGCAAGGAAATATAGCGGGATAAGGTGGATGCATAATGAAAATATATCTAAGCAATACAGAAATTAAATATTTGAGATCAAAAATATAAAAACAGCACTTACTTTCTTACTGCTGATCTTTTCCGAGTGGAGGGGACAGCGTAACAACAAATTTTAAAAAAGTCTTAAAGGTCTCATTGCTAAGCGAATGATCGTGTGAACGCCGCCATATTTATTCTGCGAGGTAATGGTCGAACATACATTTGGCGTGGCTGGCAAGATTTCGAAGAAAGTGTTTTATTGCCGACCATGTTACATCATGCTGATCATTACATTTAGGACATTCATAACTCGAAGCAATCAATCCTTCCTTCATACACCATTCAATCAATTCTTTCTTACCTTTCGCATTCAACAAAGTAAAAAATTCTAAAGTAGATTCCCTCACACACGCAACCAGCCCGGAGACCAACAACAAAATGAAATTCGAAATGCGCGCCCATAAAATACGAAAATGCTAGAAATAGTTAGGGTTGTCGTATGTAGTGTTTAAAAGTAGGGTTACCAAGATGGCGCAATTATCGCCAGCCAAAGTAATTTGCTCCAAGGGTGTGGGCTCTTCTAGGAGTGAACCAAAGAAGCTTCATGAAAAGCAACAATCAACAAACTGAGGTTTTTTTGCCTACAATTTTCCAAAAAATGGTTGAGGTTACCAAAAATCGCTAACCTCAGGAATTATGTTTTTTGTTTAGTTATTTCAGTAACTAAAAGCTTTTAGTAAAGAATAATTCGTGTTCCGTAATATGTTGTTTTGTTGTTCATCTTTTTTTAAACTGAATCTTCATAAAAGTATAAATAATTTCCCAATTTTTCTGAATACCATCCAAAATTTTTCATGCATCACCAATTGATGACTGCTGCTCTGTAACACACATCAGTAATTATGTATTAGCATCACTAATAAAATTAGTGCCATGTATATCGTACCTTAATATCTAAACAATAAAGATTCTAACATTTTTTTTATGAAAAAAGAAATGGAGGGAAAATGTTGTGATTTGCATGGCGGTAATTTGGCTGTGGTGATGCTAATATTTAAGTACATTGATAACAAATAATTGTCCATGTGAAAAGCTGTCTGTGTCTAGATATAAGCCACTCTGTTTTAAAGATAGACCCTTAACTTTGTTGATAACAATTGCTAATACTAATCGAATTGTGAATTGCAAAAATACTCCCATCATTATCAACACTTTGTCGTAGTTTTCTGCTGCAAAATCCGTGTTTATATTGGAATTTTCCTGGTGCATTCGATTAAAAATACCTTCAGCCTCTCATTGCGTTGAATTTCAGCTGTGTCAATTGATGCACGTTTAAAGTTAAATATTTCATTAGCATTTTTATTTTTTCCTTTTCTTTTGTTTCTGATTTTGTTTCTTTTTTTTTCATGTTTTGAAATTTTATATGTTTTTGTTTTAATTTTCTTTTTTCTTCTTTTAAGTGTAGTTTTAAGTTTTTAAGAAATTTTATATGCTTTGTTTGAATTTTTTTTCTTTTTAAGTGCAGTCAATTGCCTTCACTAGATAAAAATAATGCCTTGCGGGAAATCAAACTTAGGTTGTCATACTTGCAAAGCAAAAGTACTACAATGAGTGTAATTGCACATCAAACTAAGAAAGAATGGATATCAGCAGACAAGAAAAGCAGACAAAAAATGTCACAAACACAGGCTGAGAGCGCAGCAAAGCAACATGTAGCCAGACTTGAGGAAGCACATTTGCGAGCACATCATTCGTGTTTTACAACATCAGAAAGATGTTAACCAAAAACAGCACATCTGCGTCAAACATGACTTTGTGGTGAGCAATCACACAATAACAGTCAACTTGCATTCCGGTACAACCCAGTGGAAGGTTCTAGGTTCACAGGCAGCATGTTCTCATTTACACAATGATGGAAGTGTATCCTTATTGCGCAATGTTCTGGAATTTAAGGGAGAAACCAAAGGAATGTTTTGTACCACTGAAAAAATTAAACTGCCTCAACTCAGAGAACAGAGCCATTACAAATTTTGCTTGCTAGATATACTGCGGAATCAAAACATTTCCTATATGACATCAGGAAATACAATTCATGTTTCCAAGTGACATTGTTTGGATAAATGTGCATTTGTGAACACACCTCTGATTTAATAAAAATATCCATAAGCATTGTAAAACTAACCCAATTCTCTCAATGAATCCAGAGTGGAGCCATTTAAAATTTATCTTCAAACTTGAGGTCGCCACTTTAAAGACAATGTAAATAAATTTAGAGAGGTTCATAACATGACATAAGGACAAAAATAAGCTGTAATAACTTCAAGCATTTGGTTAACAAATTATAAATATCAGTTTAGGAAAAAGTTTTTCGTATATATATTTATACATTTTTTTAATAAAAGATCATATGTACAATGTAAATTATTTAACATACTGAAAATATGTCCTTTCTGTTAAACAAGACAGAGCCACAGCAACGCGTGGCAGGGTACAGCTAGTATCTTATAAATCAATGGAATTGAAAGGATCTTCAAAGTCATAACTATGAACTGAATAAATATTTCTAGTATTAAAAAAAAAATCTATAATTTCTTTACTATTTTTAATTATAGCTTTATTACATTGCTGATTAATAAAGTTTTGTATAATATGAAGTAATTTGCCTGCAGTAGTAATATATGTTCTAAAACCATTTGTCACAGTTCTAAATTTAACCGGACTTTTATGGAATTTTGGAGTTAAAAAATATATGGATACTTTTAATTTTAGGAATACAATAACCTAATTTTTTATAAATAGCAATAATACGATTACTAATTTCATTATGTGACAAATCTAATTTTTTAAAAGAACCATTATTAAGAAAGTGATCATAAAGAATATTATAATAAAAATACTTACAAATCACAGCATATAGTTACCAGGTACTTTATCAATGTAAACTATGATAAAATTCTTTTTGTAATTCATAAATTTTCTGTTTTATATCTTTAAAAGTAGTTTCATATTGAGAATGGTAACTAAAAATTCATAAGGTCTTTTAAAATATTGTACTTATACTCATCAAATGCCTCAATAGGTAGTCCAAATTTAATTGCAGATTTTGTAATAAAATTATCTATATCTTTAATAATTTGTTTTTTAACAGTATTGTTGTTATTAGAAACATTTAATCTAAAATTAGTGCCTTTACTCATTATATCTTTTAAAATATTATCATTGATTATGTCTAAGTTGCCAGTAACTACATGTTTATGATGACCATCAATAAAATCATTATAGTTTTTATATATACAATCTTCTATATTAATAGAGGGCGAACTATTGTTGTAATTAAAGATAAATCTGCCCATCGTTTTGTTATATTTAAAAGCTTTCTTTACAACCACCTTTCTAACCGGAAAAAGTGACAAATGTCTATTAAATACACTAGAAAAGTTAATTTTGTCAAAAGTTTTATTCATGAATAATAAAGTGCAGTACTCTGTAATAGGTTCATTAATTTTCTCAACATTAATATTGAATTTATTAACTAGATAGTTAAGAATGTCTTTAATAATGTGTACTGCATGACAAACCTTTAAGGAATCATTATTTAAGGATTCATATAACAATGCAATTTCATGTTTATTAAGACCAAACATGAAGTATTTGATCTTCTTGATATTAAAGTTTTTTTCAAAATCATCAATAAGAACTCTAATATTGTCATTTAATGAATTTTTATCTCTATTTTTCCTTTTAGTTCTATTACTTCTAGATTTTCTTTTAGAAGTATTGTTTAATTTATTGGCATTATAAAAAAATTCTTTATTATTATTCTGTAACATTATTTGCAAAGTATTTTTAGCAAAATACAAAACATTAAGGCCATATGGATAGATTGTATTAAAACTCCTAATAAAGTGATTTTCCCACCATAATCTGTGCTTAGTAATTGGAGTAATTTTAATGATAGACAGTTCAACATTTATATATATATATATATATATATATATATATATATATATATATATATATATATATATATATATATATATATATATATATATATATATATATATATATATGCTATGTATATACATATATATATATATGTATATATATATATATATATATATATATATATATATATATATATAATATATATATATATATATATATATATATATATATATATATATATATATATATATATATATATATATATATATATATATATATATGTATATATATATATATATATATATATATATATATATATATATATATATATATATATATATATATATATATATATATATATATATATATATATATATATATATATATATATACACTGGCCTCAAAAGTTAAGGTACAACATGTTTTCGAAGCTCACCATAAAAAAAAATGGCAGTAACAATAAAATGCATAGTTTACATGAATGATAATAACGAACTTTAAAAACATTAATGCAAAAACGATTGCTACCACTGTTATTTTATAGAAAAGAACGTATATTTATGAGTGAGAGAAAATATGCAAATATCAAGCTTTCGTACTTTTGTGTGTAAGTTGTGTTGATTTTCAACAGTTGTTTGCAGTTTCGGTGACAATAGTCAATAGAGTTTAGAAAATGTCTCAGAGACGTCGTTTACCCAATTCGTTAAGGTGGCGGGCAGTTGGATGGATGGAAATGGGGTTGTCGTAGGCTGATGCTGCTAGACGTCTCAATGTGTCTCGTAGTGTTGTTCAGCGACTTTGGGATCAATACCAATCCGAAGATTCTGTGTCCAGAAGACCTGTTCCAGGCCGACCACGAGCTACAACACCTGCAGAAGACCGTTTTCTAGCTCTTTCGGCACGAAGGAGAAGAACCACTACTGTGCCGCAGCTCGTTGCAGACCACTTTCAAGCATCAGGAAGAAGAATCTCCGCTACTACGGTGCGAAATCGTCTTCACAATGCAGGTCTGTATGCAAGAAGACCAGTTGTGTGCGTTCCCCTCAACGGACGACAGCGAAGGAACCGCTTATGCTGGGCACACTGACCTGCATGTGTTCCATGGAGGAACCGTAACTGGTCTTAGATATCGGGATGAGACCCTTGATCCATATGTCCGCCCATATGCTGCTGCTATTGGTAACGACTTCATTCTGATGGATGATAATGCACGACCTCACCGAGCTCGGATTGTTGAGGAGTATCTGGAGGATCACGGTTTGGAACGAATGGAATGGCCAGCTCTATCTCCAGACCTGAATCCGATAGAACATCTTTGGGACTATCTTGGCAGAGGTTGCTGCTTTAAATCCTCCTCAAAGGTCGTTACATGAGCTGAAACAAGGCTTACTCTGTGTCTGGTCTTCGCTTCCTATTCCGGTGTCCGACAACTTAATAAACAGCATGGGAAATCGATGCCGCCAGTGCATTCAAGTTAAGGGTGGACACATTCCTTATTAGAACCCATTTTTGTATTGTTTTTATGCCATTTTACCACATAACATTGTGATGTGCTGTTTTCTCCAAGAATGGACTTTTCCGCAGAGATTTCTTTTTTTGTTATAAATCGTTTTTGCAATACACTTATACAAATTTCTATGACGCATTCAATAAAAAACTATTTAATGCACATATCCTCCAAATTTTTTGTTTCTACATTCATTCATTTGCAAATTAGACACAAAAACCCGGTTGTACCTTAACTTTTTGAGGCCAGTGTATATATATATGTGGCAGCCAAAGCCAAGCAGTCTTCGCGCGCAGGCGCAGTGAATTGAAACTGAAACTATTAACCTGAAAACATTTAAGAAAAACAGCAGGGAGAACGCGAGAGGTGCGCGAGCAGGCGTTACCTTCTGCAGATCATTGTCAAACTTATCTACCTTTTTAATTAATTTTTGTTAGTTTTAAAATAAAGTTAAAGAAAAGATAAATGTCTTGGACCCCTTGTTGTCTCCCACAAATTATGGGGGCTCGGCCGCGATCGATAAAATTTCGATTTTGAACCAAAGTCAGGACAATGAACAAAAGCGTCCTTGAAGGAGACGCTCCGCCATTTTTTGGAAACTTCGTTCAACCTGTGTAGAGGTTTGAACTCAGCATGAATACTCCGCCTGTGTAGAGGCCGGGATCGAAAAAATTTCGATTTTGATCAAAGTTTGGACAGTGAAAAAAAAAAAAAAAAGCCGTCCGTGGAGGAGACGCGCCGCCATTTTTCGGAAACTTCGTTCCGCCTGTGTAGAGGTTGGAACCATCGACAAATATTCCGCCTGTGTAGAGGTTGGAACTAACTCAGTGTGAATAATCCGCCTGTGTAGAGGTTGGAACCACTCACATAAACACCTGCGAAGAGGTGTCAATTCGAACAATTTCAACTATATTACCTGTGAAGAGGTGAGATCTGTGGAATCAACGTTTTCTTCAATTATTGGATACATCGTACGTGCGAGCAACAAGGGAGCTAGAAAAAAAAGGTAGGATCTTTCCATATTTTTCTAAAATGTATAAAAACGCTCTTAAAGAGGATCTCATAAGAGTTGTTGAGGATCTAGACGGTACTGTGGAGAGTACGGACACCATAGCTAAACTAAAGACTAAAATTGAGAACAGTAGTACATTTGAAAGTGATCCAGATTTCGTTAAAACTTTAATTCAAAACTGTATAGATGAGAGAGTATCGCGAAACGAAAGAGAGGTAACTTTAGAAAAACAGAAAATTGAGCTCGCGAAACTTCAGTTAGCAAAATTAGAAAAAGAAGTCGAACTTCAAACGGCTAAAAATGAAGCATTAAGTTTAAATCCTGCAGCTAAAGTCGAAGATAAACAATTCGAAACTAACATAGAAAATGTGATAAAAAGTATTAGAACTTTTCTCTTCCTGTTCCCACCAGATCTGAAAACTTTAATCTGTTCTTCCAATCATTAGAACGCGCATTTTTAACCAAGAAAATAAATGACGAATATAAATCTGAAATTTTAATAAATCTTCTGGGCGAAAGAGCTCATAACGTCTTACTGTATATTAAAGAAGAGGAATTCAATGACTATGAAAACTAAAATCTATAGTACTCAGAGAATTCCAATTAACCCCTCGCGAGTGTTTAAACTCATTTAAAAATGCTGTAAAATCATCAGGCGAGACATACATCCAATTTGCTGCAAGATTGACGGCAAACTTCCAATATTATTGTTCGTTAAGAAAAGTTAATTTCTTTGAATCTCTATGTGATCTTATAATTTCTGATAAATTATTTGAAACTTTAAATAAGGAAACTGCAACTCATATTGGCATTCGAGAAGCAGAAGATTGGTTCAGGCCTATTGATTTAGCTAAAGAGTGCGATATTTATATTTCATCTAGAAACGGATCACATAAAGAAACTCCTATTACAGTGATTCTCAACCACTGTGCCGCGGCACTTTTGTGTGCCGCCAAATTTCAAAAGTGTGCCGCCAAATTTTGCAAATATATAATAATGTTAATATTATTAAATTATATCATTTAAAAAGAAAAATATTTTTAACATGAATATATATTTAAATCCACAAAAAAATAATTTATTTTATTATTTGCTTTGCGACGCGTTTTTTCTTAGTGCCAAATTATGATGAAGCGGCGTGCATAGCAATAGGAATATGCCTCAAGTCGGCGCACACTTGCCACTTCTGCGTACAAAACGTGTTGTTTTAGTGATAGTTGGGATTCACAAGGTGTTGCATAGTAGTTACTGCACCTTTTCTTTCGTTAAAATTGGCAAATGTATGTGATTCGGTTTAATATTAATTTATTTGCATGTAGTAATATTTTGCATTAATTTATTTGCAGATCCTTCTGAAAATGGATAAATGGTTAAAAAGAAGAAAGTTTAATGATGATACTAGTGATAATGATAACGTTAGGGACCAAGTTAATGAGCCAACCCCCGACACAAGTAAAAATACTTCTTGCTCAAAAAAATACGTTGTCCATCGGAAATATAATGATGATTTTTTGAAATTTGGATTTACCTCTACAATGGAAAATGACATAGTTGTTCCCGAGTGTGTGAAATGTGGTTTTAAATTATCAAATAGTGCTATGGTTCCTAGCAAACTCCAACGTCACTTGGTGACTAATCATCCTTCGCTTTCAACAAAAGATAAAAGCTACTTTGAAAGGTCTTTATCATCAAAAATTAAGCAAGTAAAAGTTTTTTGAAAAACAAGTATGTGTGTCTGAAAAGGCTCAAGTAGCTTCTTACGAAATAGCTGAATTGATTGCTGTTAACTTAAAACCTCACAATTTGGCTGAAGAAATTATATTACCTGCTTGTCGCAAAATTGTAAAAACAATGATTGATGGATCAGCTGATATTGATATTTGCAAAATACCACTTTCAAATGATACAATCCATCGCAGAATTAAAGATATGTCAGAAAATATTGAGCAAAGTACTGCAAAAACTCTTGCAAATTCGAATTTTGCTCTACAAGTCGACGAAACAACAGATATTACAAAAAATGCTCAATTAATTGCATTCGTTAGATTTATTCACGAAAATGATATAATTAATCAATTTTTATGTTGTCGGGAGTTACCTGATTTTACAACTGGTAAACATATTTTTCAAGTAATTAGTTCATATTTAGAAGAAATTAAAGTTTCTTGAAGTCATGTATTGGCATTTGCACAGATGGTGCTCCAGCTATGACTGGACATCTAAAAGGATTTGTAGCACATGTTAAAGAACTGAATGAGGATATATTAGTTACCCATTGTTTTTTGCATCGAGAAGCACTTGTTACAAAATTTTTGCCACCAGATTTGAAAATAGTTCTGGAACAATGTGTTAAAATGGTTAATTATATCAAATCAAGACCATTAAAAAGTAGATTATTTAGTAAATTATGCCAAGCTAGGGAAGCCAAGTACGAATCCTTGTTACTCCATACAGAAGTAAGATGGTTGTCCAGAGGAAAAGTTATATCTCGTGTGCTGAAATTAAAAGACGAAATGAAAATATTTTTGAACAAAATAAAAATTATGAATTTGTTCATTTGTTGGAAGATAAAATATGGTGTACTAAACTGGCTTACTTATCAGACATTTTTGTTATTTTTAACAACATCAATTCAAGTATGCAAGGGCCTAATGAAAATATCTTAAACTCAACCGATAAGCTGGTGGGATTCAAAAAACAAATAACTTTATGGCAAAATAAAGCTCAGGAAGGCAATTTAGAAAAAAGTTTGAGTCAGTCCCTAAAGACAGTTATAAAACTATTAAATTAATTGTTGTTGATCATTTGACAACATTAGAGGAGAGAATTATTCATTATTTCCCAAAATTAGATATTAAGAAATTTGATTGGGTTCGAAATCCATTTCTCATAACGTATACTTCTGTATTTGACTTAACTTCGAATGAAGAGGAGGAAGAGGAGGAACTCATTTTGCTTTCCAATAATCGAGATTTAATTTTAAAACATTCAGAAGAATCAATTAATTCATTTTGGATTAACATCAGATGCGATTATCCAATGATAGCCAAAAACGCTTTAAACATATTATTACAATTTTCCACATCTTATTTGTGTGAATTCGGATTTTCAGCATTAGCCAACATTAAAACTAAAAAAAGATCAAGATTGTTAAATGTAGAAGACGATATGAGAGTAGCATTGTCATTTTTACGACCAAATATAAATGAAATTATCAAAAAACATCAAGCTCAAATTTCGCATTAAAAATATTTTTATTATTAGCTTGTAATTAATCCCTTAATAAACGCTTAGTTATTATTGTAGTATATATTAGTTTATTTCGTATATTTAAAATTTTTGTCATAAACTATTTATGCAGTGTGTTGTAGTAAGTAAATAATTTTTATCTTTTTCTTTGTGTGCCGCCAAATTTTGAAATCGTTAAATATGTGCCGCAACAAAGAAAAGGTTGAGAATCACTGTCCTATTACTTATGGATATACCCAAGACCCCTTTAAAAATAGATCACGAAACTTTAAACCAGAGATTAAAGAGAACTATCTCCAATATCTTGAAAGAGAAAATAAAAATTGCTTTATATGCGGTGATTCATCTCATTACGCAAGAGACTGTGAGAAGCGTTTTAAACCTAAAGAATCTAACAGCCACTTTCATAATAGAATAAACGTGAATACTTTGAAAGTCGAGAGCGAAAAACAAAATAGCGATGAATTCGTAAATCTTCAATACGTAAGCATTTTTGTAGAAAATCAGCCCGTAACAGCCTTGATTGATTCAGGTTGCCAGATCCCAGTTTTAAATTCCTCACTAATTAGAGTGAACCAGCCTTCCGAAGAAATCATAACATTAAGTTCATGTTTTGGCGAACAGCGTATGGTAGAAGTTAAACCCATAAATATTTCTCTTAATCAACTCTCTCCCCGTCTAAGTGTTCGAACGGCAATATCACCGACCTTGACCGAAGAATTTATTATACATCCCAGTGTATATGCTGAAATAAAGAAACTAGGCCACGCAAAGAGCGATGTTTTATTGAATGAAAGTGAATCCTCTTTAGGTGCTTATGCTTATCCTAGTGCTGTTTCTTTTTCAAATGTGATAGAAAACTCTAGTTATGATTTGTCACATGTTAAAAACTTTAATACTAGAAATGATTCGAGTTCTCTAATTAAGGATTATAAATGTAATAAAATTAAGAGTACTAAGTTAAAATTGAGTATTGTAAGAGAAAAATGTTCTTATATAGTATTGTGTAAGAAAGTCAATGGTGCCATGAAAACGAGTTCCGTGGAATTCATCTCCCGCTCACCAACCCCTTCCCCTATGGAACGTAATTATCGACGGTTTGTGTTGCTCCGAAGGATCTTTGAGCCCTGGCAGTGGAAACGGAGGAAAAAGAGAAATCGTTTTGAACAGACGTCCAGAACTCTAGAGAGGAAAATATCGATGCGTTCAACCAAAGATCAACTTGTTAAAAAAGACGTTCTTATGCCTGTGAAACACAATGTTTTCCTGTGGAACCTTCCGGATGTCGAAGAGGTGCCTTCACATGATGGAGAAACTGTCTAGTTCAGAAAAATTATGATATGTTAAATCTCTATGTATTTGTCGTATAGTCCTTGTCTGTTCCGTCTTTTTTGTATGTTTCAGATTCTCCTCTGGTCTCGATGAAAAAGGAAAAAAGGGACGTACTGCTGCGGACAGCGTACAGTCAGGCTGGCCGATTGTGGCAGCCAAAGCCAAGCAGTCTTCGCGCGCAGGCGCAGTGAATTGAAACTGAAACTATTAACCTGAAAACATTTAAGAAAAACAGCAGGGAGAACGCGAGAGGTGCGCGAGCAGGCGTTACCTTCTGCATATCATTGTCAAACTTATCTACCTTTTTAATTAATTTTTGTTAGTTTTAAAATAAAGTTAAAGAAAAGATAAATGTCTTGGACCCCTTGTTGTCTCCCACATATATATATATATATATATATATATATATATATATATATATATATATATATATATACATACATATATATATATACATATATATATATACATACATATATATATACATATATATATACATATATATATATATATATATATATATATATATATATATATATATATATATATCCTAATATATATTATAAACGGGAAAGTTTGTGAGGATGTTTGGGAGTCTTTCACGCAAAAACAACTGAATGGATTTTAATGAAACTTTACAATAGTATAGCTTATACATCAGAGTAGCACATAGGTTATAATTTATAGATATTGTATGAAGTGTCCAAAATGTAACAATAATTGTCAAGTAAGTAGGAAAAAATTCTGCCATCTGCAAAAAAGCCCGCGACAGCAAATATCTATATTTTATGTGTGAAGCTAACCTTTGCATTTTGTTTTGTCTATGCCAGGCGCCAGGAACTGCGAAAGTTTAAACAGGCAAAGTGTGAGGCTGATAACAATTTTAACATAAAAAAATACAACAAAAAGTAATATTAACGTATTACACTTCCAGATACAAATTATTTATACTATTTTAATCGAAAAAATAACATTGTTTATTTGCTTATGATTTTAGAAAAGTTCGAGTATGTTACGTTCGCCAATTTTTAAATCTTAATATTTACGGAGTGCGCAATATTAATTAAAGTAAAAATTCGCCGAAATTCTAAAGACAAAACCACAGACAATTATTCTATAAAAATCTTTGCAAAAACGAATACGTCTCGAATCATTCGACCTGAAAAATAATGCATTTTGAACCAAGATTGATTTACGCCGTTTTTCAGAAAAACTTTTCACTGTTTTTTTAAATCGTGCTATATAGTTTTCAGTTATGGTAATTTAAGGTCGCTTACACAGAATTCGAAGATTCGGTGTACTTTTCGATTTACACAACGTGAGAAAAAACGATATTTGATACTATGAATGACGTTAGTGAAATTGTTTTGTAAGTTAAATATTAACAGAAAGAAAGAGGTCCTCACACTCAATAAATGTCTTTTAAATTCAACGTTAGATCGATTCTTTCATTTGAATGCAAAGTTATAATAAGAGTTTCCATTATAAGCAAGGCGATAATTTAAAATGTAAATACTATTCATAGTGGATAAAAAAATATTAAAACAAATTTACAGTTCAAAAGATAATATCGAAATACAAAACAAACTTAGTTGAAAAAGGCCAAGTGTAGGACACCTATTTCACTAAACTTGAAGAACGGTGGATAGTTAGGGGGGGAATATTATATACTTATAACAAAACTACAGTAAAATTGATACTGGATGTATATCGAAGGTTTTACAAATCTGTCAATGCATAATTCTAAACCTTTCAAGAAAGTGTAATAATAAGTAGTATTATAATTAGTAAAAAAAAGGTAGTTTTAATATTTTTTAAAAAAATGGAAGAGAAAGTAACATTTTTATTCAACTGAGAATTACTTAAATAAATTTTAATTCTTTATAGTATTTTATTTTTTAAATATGTTGCATCAGTTAAAATATAATTAAATTTTAAATATTTAATAACTACTTATCAAATTCAAAGTTTTTATAACTTCTTTATTTATAAAAATAATTGCATGAAACTTTTTTTCCGTTTATCGAACATTTCAAAAAATGCTCACAATTTTAATTCAACATTTAATACAGTTGTGAAATTTTGTAAGCATAAAAATTTCTACTTTTCTGAACATACAACTATTTTTAAAAAGGTACATTTTTGTTTTCGGGTCCTAAAAAATTGCAAAGTGAGTGAGTGAATATTAAGGTCCCACTGTTCACTTACTCAAGAGATATCATAGCGAGAGGGGAAGGGTAATTTCCATGACAATGTGTTATGCATTTAAAAATGTTCAAGCAACGCCGGGGGGGGGGAGGATAAACCTGTCTGACATAAAAGAAGCAAAAAAATTTCGAAACAGCGAATTTTAAGTTATACACTTGGAAAAAGGCAGTGCAACGCCGGGCTATGCGGAAGAAGGGGGGTGAAAGTCATTTTGAAAAAGAGTATTAGAAGTGCTGATTTTATGAAGGAAAGGGAAAATTTTTATAAAAAGTAGAGAAAGCCCGAGCAACGCCGGGCCATGCAGCTAGAATATACACTGCTGGACAATTGCTAAGGACGGATCACAAATTGCTATGCAGCATAACATTAAGCGAGACATGAGGCCTAGTAGGATAAAAAATAGTTGCCACACTGTTCAGACATTAGAATAAAGAATATTTATTGTTCTTGAAAGTACAAAAGCTGTGAAACATCTGAAAGAAAAAAAATGTTCATTTGATCGGCGTACGGAGAAATGGAACAATGCATCTAAAAGTCAGCAGGCACCTTAAAGAAAGGTATTAGTACGGGATATGTCCACCATGGAGTGTGATGCAACATTCCACACGTCGTACCATACTTTGCACAACATTATCCAGCAGCTGTTGAGGCAATTTATCCCATTCCTCTGTGAGTGCACGGATGAGGGTGTTCTTGTTTGTCGGAGGATAGTTTCGACCAGCAACTTGCCTCTCCAAAGCATCCCACACATTTTCAATGGGGTTTAGATCTGGAGAACGCGCTGGCCGTATGAGAAGTTGAATACCCTCGCGGTCTAGACAATCCTGAACAGCGAGTGTTCGATGGCATGTTGCGTTGTCGTCCATAAACACAAATTTATCACCGACAGCACCACGGAAAAGACCAACATGAGGAAGTAGAACATCATCAATGTATCGTTGGCCCGTCATAGTCCCATTCGCAACCACATGTAGGCGCGTGCGGCCATTGATCATGATGCCGGCCCACACCATGATACTGCATGTGGGATATCGGTCCTTTTCCTGGATATTTTCTGGACGATAAGCAGTACCACTCTCGCGCCAGATCAGTTGGCGTCTACAATCCGATGATAGACTGAACCTACTCTCATCTGAGAATAGTACACATGCCCAGTCCTGTTCAGTCCAATTGTGATGCTCACGACACCATTGCAAACGGGCAGTATGGTTCTGTCTGGTCAATGGGACACACACAACAGGTCTGCGTGCGTATAGCCCTCCTCCCCTCAAACGTCTGGCAACAGTTTTTCGGGAGATCTGCTTTCCTGAGGCAGCAAGAAACTGATTTGTCACCTGCTGAGCTGTGGTGCGCCTGTTCCTTTTTGCTGATATAGGACGATATATCTGTCTTCTGCAGGCGTCCTACTTCTAACACGACCTCCCCCGTGCCGTCTACTGCACATTCCAGTAGTTTTAAATGACTTCCACAGCCGTGAAACAACGCTGTGAGCGATGTCGAACTCCCTGGCAACATCTGTTATTTTTCGCCCTTCTTCGATCTTTCCAATAATTCGGCCACACATAAAATCATCTATGTGATGTCGGGAAGACATGCCAAAAATTTTAAGTTCGTCTATTAAATCTTTCCTGTAAAACTTTGACTTGAAACAACTGTCCACACGCGTCAAAACCTTTAAAGCTTTTATGAACGCTATCACGTGATGAACAGACGTGGAAAAAAAATTTGCATACTCATACTTCTTCTTACTAATATCCCGCACTTATTCTAATTTTCCACATTTTGCTTCCTTTCATTTTGTGGTTGCTATGGATGATAGTGTTATCCGTCCTTAGCAATTGTCCAGCAGTGTATATATATATAACGTGACAGAAAGATAACGGAAGAAACATAACTAAATTTACTTATGTAAACTGAAATAACTGTCTTGCAAACCTAATGCAAAGAGAGAAAAAAAGATTAATGCATTCAATAAGATGATATAGAAGCAATTTTTGAAACAACTTTGCCATTTCTTTGCACTTTTCTTTCACCGTACTTTGCCATTCTCTCGCACTTTCTCAAATTAAGAACTAAATTGCTTCTTCCTGACTTATACATCAGAGACTTGGCCATTGACTTTTCATCATGGAGAAGCTTTGGGAATTTTCGAGAGAAAGATCTTAAGCTGAATTCTTGATAGGATTCAAGTGACTGGATCGTGGAGGAGAAGATCTAACTTAGAACTCTACAAAATTTACAAACAACCTGATATTGTAAAATTTGCCAAATTACCGAGACTTTTATGGACTGGTCATCTGGCTAGAATGAATGAAGATCATTGCTGCAAGAAAATCTTTTTGGCAAAGCCCATGGCAAATAGACCTCGGGACAGACCCCTGTTAAGATGGATTGACTGTGTCAAAAAGATCTAAATATTTTAAAGGTCGAAAACAGGAAAACAGTTGTCAAAAGTAGAGATGTCTGGAAAAAATTTCTGGAGACTGGAGGAAAAGGCTGGACAGCCTTCCCAAGGCCTTGGGAAGGCTGTCCAGCCATTGAAGAAGGAGAAATAATTTTCGAAACGCACTTTGCCATTTTTAACAGTTTTAGTGTGAAAATTCGAAACGACAACCTTCGTCAAGATAGATTTGATACCAATGGGAAAAATTGTTGGGGTGGGAAAAAGGAGGTTTCACAAGATAGAAATAATAATTCAAAAAATAAGAATATGAAGCGGTAAAATGTTTCCACGAACCACATTCCTTAAAGTTCACTGTTTATTTTAATTTTAAAAAATCAAGTAACTCTAAAATAAATGCTTAACAATAGTTTAGCTACTTTTAATCGTTGGTGCAATTTATTAAGAATATTAACAGTTAATCAACACATGTAGTGACAGTCTTAAAAGAAAAATGGTTGTTTTATGACAAATTAAAATAAATGATATTTACATATGTTTAGAGAATAATAGATTATAAAGAGAGACTGTGTTTTACGACCCTTTTAATCTGTCTTTATTAAAATGCATTATATTTTCTAGATATTTGCGCAACGAACGGTTTCATTGTTTTTAAGATGATAATCTTCTCGTTTTAGTATTATAGTTTCCCCGAAATGTTGTTCCTGTACCACATATGTTTTAACGAAATACATTATTCAAAACTTTTTTATTTTATCAAATCAATTTTAATTAATTTTATTAAAGTCCAGGTCCTAACTATAATATTCAAAAAAGGTCTCGTAACTGAACATGCTTCTTTTTTTTCAACAGTTTTGAAACTGTTAATTAAAAAAAAATCCAAACAAAATAACAGTTTATTAAAAGACTATAACAAGAAGGCCAAAATAGTGAAAGGAGCTTCGAAATATCACCATTTTGGAAGTGAAAAAAAAATTAAAAATTGTAGAATTGTTTAATGTGTTTATTCCAAAACTATTATGCCGACTAAAATGCTCTCTGAGAGACATGAAAAAAGAACAGATAAAGTAGCATCTCTGTAGCGATAATAATTTGATTCATTACAGGATTACATGCCACATAACAATTGAGAAAACCAAAAAAGATGTTTTTTCACTGGAAAAAAAGTAAAAATTTCATTTTTCCAGCTTACTACAGCTTAAGAACGATAGAAAATGCAAATAAATCTCGTATAGAATGGAGTATGACTGTATTATTGGTACGTTTAGTCTTTTTTCTTTCACGCATACTGTTTTTCTCCTTCCTGACCCCCGTCGATCGATTATTAAAAGTAAAGCATACCCAAGTCAAGGATATAATTTTCTCCGGGGCGTGAATTGTTTCTTGTCGTTCCCATAACGTCGTAGAAAAATACAGAAACCACTGATTTGAATCCCGAAAAAAAAAAAAGAGATAGTAGGTTTGTGAAAAGCAGTGCGAAAACGTTTTATAATGAAAGGGTTGATGTAAAAATTATTTTTTTAGTGGAGCGTTTCCCAACCTGTGTCTACATAAGCTTTTAGGAAGTTCACTAGAAAAAATTCATTCTACCGAACTATAATTAAGCTCGTGAAAGTGTTCCATTTAAATTAGACATCAAATCAACTTTTTAAATTCCTAAAAAACATTTTCTTTGTGTATTTTTATAACAATAAAAATTTGTGCAAGGAATTCTGTAATATCCTGTAATGATGATGTTCAAAGTGAAGTAACAATTTTAAAACTTATAGACATAAAACTTCGGTATTTTAAATGGAACAAGGTGTGAATCGTTGATATATACACGTGTTGACGAAGGAGGGAAAGAGTAATTAAAAAAATGCATCTAAATAATCTAGAATTTGAAACTTACAATTTAAAAACTGAGAAATGATGCAAAATAATCCAATTAATTTTGGTATGGCTTTATGTTGTATTACAAAAATATTATTTTACAAATCATAGATGAAAATATCTTTATTTGCAATGATGTAAAATGCATTTTTTGGTGATTCCGGTACACTTTTTTCAAAATCTACTTTACCTATAGTGCTGCATATTATATATAACATCATATTGCATATTATAAATATCCACAAATTTCCAACAAAGTGAATGATTTTTTTTTTCATATAAACATTCCAAAATTTTAGATATAACACCGTTTGCAAACTCATGTCCGAATGAGGTACCCATGAAGTAAAAAGGAACTAATTCAGGATATAATTGTTTCCTGGCATCATGTAATTACGAAGTAAGAGCTAGAAACTGTTTTCAGCTCAATAAAACATCGACGTGAAGCTGTAATGAAGATTGTACTATTGTACGGTATGGTAAATCAATGTATGTACTATTGCCTGTGTAATTCTTAAATCATTTAATTAATTAATTTCATTTTGTTCATTTTAATCTGCTAATAATTAATTATTTTATTGTAATTTAATTTAATTATATTCAATTTGCACAAATTAGTTAAAAATTTATAATTGATTTTTTTCCAAAAATAATACTTTTTAAAGGTATGCATTACTTAAATTAATTTTAGACAACCTCGGGGTGATTCAAGACTTTGATAATTACGCATACCGAATGTATTAAGGAAAGATTTGAAAAAATATGTTATTTATTTAGTTATATTTCATAAATAGTGGAAACCACTCTTTCTCTCTATCCTTGATAAACACACATTTGAAAAAATATTTCAAACTTTGCTATATAGAGAAAAAAATTATTTCTGAAAAAAAATGACTTCACATACTTATATATATAATCACTAACATCATACTCTATATTACCACAAATCTAATATAGAACTAAAACATTAAATAAAAATATATATATTTAAAAAAAAGGATGGCCGCATAGTAGTATAATACACTCATGTCCATAAATTAAGTATAATTCAGAATCACACAGAAATTGAACTCTAAAATAAAAATTTCACTTGTTGAATTATCACAGACATCTTGAAGAAGAAAATGCAAATTATAGGAAATCACCAGATGGCGTGGATAGTACGTCAAAATGACGAGAGTGTAAGAGAGTGTATTTAAGGAATGGTGGCAAAAAAGTAAAATTGTTCACAAGCGCTTTAAAAGCCTCTCCGTGCAATAACCGCATAGTTATGGCACAAAGGAAGCATTTGGATGATTTTTTTACGTGGTAGAATTATTGTACGACTGGAATGTGGACGTACCCAGCTGGAAGTATCCGAGGAACTTTGAATCGCCCAGAGTGTCATCTCTAGGCTTTGGCAACGATTCCAAGATGATGGTAATGTGAGTAGATGTTACAGCACAGGTCGCCCCCGAGTTACAACGCCGAATGAAGACCGGTATTTGGCAGTTACTGCCAAAAGAAACAGACGGAGCACAGCATAAGACCTGTCTATTCAGCTACCGGTACGACAGTTTCAAGGCAGACCGTGTACAGACGCTTAGGGCACATTGGTCTATATGCTCGAAAGCCTGTCAGATGTGTTCCCCTTACCGCAACTCAATGTCGCCTGCGATTAACCTGGAATAGAGAGCATGCATTGTGGACACCACAGAAGTGGTCTTGTGTGATGTTTTCCGACGAGTTCAGGTTTAGTTTGCAGTCTGATTCTCGCCGGACTTTAATATGGAGAGCGCCAGGTACCCGTTACCACCAAGAGAACACCATTGAACGACACCGTTATGGTGGTGCAGGATGGCCGTTTGGGGAGGAATTATTCTTGGTTCCAGAACTGACCTTCATGTTCAGAGTGTAACGATGACATGCCACATCTATCGAGATGTCATTCTGGAACAACATGTACGTTTGTTTCGGGGTGCCATGGGTGCTGAATTTCTGTTTATGGATGATAACACCCGTCCTCACCGTGCAAACATTGTAGATGAATGCCTTCAATCGGAGGATATCACCTGTATGGATTGGGCAGCATACTCACCGGACTTGAATCCAATAGAGCATGTGTGGGATATGCTTGGCCGATGAATTGCAGCCCGTCAACCCCCTCCCACCTGTCTACCGGAACTTCGGAGGGCATTGCTTGATGAGTGGTGTAATATTCCCCAAGATCAGATTGATAATTATATACTCAGCATGCCTGGGCATTGTAAGGCCTGTATTGCATCGTCCGGGAGACATACTCCGTATTAACCATCATGCTAATCATGTTATACTGTTTTTTGTAAATTGGTTCTTTTTTGAAATTTGCTCCAGGGAGTAAAAATTGCAATTTTTATTAATTATGTCAAACATATAGCATCTTTTTTGCTCTTTGCCTTTTGTTTAATAAATAGACTTTACAAATAAGTTAAATTTGTTTTGCTTCTGTCTCTTTCTTTGCCTGAACTTCATTATCCTTAATTTATGGACATGAGTGTAGCTAAATCTTAGTCTTAGGAACTAAGATTGTAAGTTTAAGCATAGTTTCTTAAGGCCAACCAACCATTTCCTACATTTGCCTATACAAATGGGCTGAAACGAAGAGAAAATAAAAATAGTATAAGAACAGGCTTCTAATAATATTTTAAGCTTATAAACGTAGTTCAAAATGATCAATACTTAATATACTATAAAATAGTTTCCAATACTGCATATCATCAATAAAAAAATAAAATAAAAAACATTAATCTATATACCAAAGCCAGAAAAATCAAAAATTTAAAACTAAACTACAAAATATGTAAAAACAACAACAATCTGCACAGCAACACTTGAAGATACAGTCTGCGTCAAAATAAAAACAAGATCACACTTAAGAAATACACCATACATCACATCACATGTGATACATCAAAGATTTTAATTTAAAATTTTGGAATAGATACATTTTAATTAAATGGAATTGTCATGTAGATTACATTTAGACATTTTATTATTTCTATCCTTACCTTATAGCTCCACTAAATATTCCTGTGACAAAAACACCAGGCAAACGTGGCATTGTTCCAAGAGAATCCATTACATATAATAGTAAAAGCTAAAATAAATTTAGAAGACAGAATCATCAAAATAGGGTTAAAAGCGCTATACTTAAAAACCACAATTCAAAAATTTCAATAAAAATGTTTTAATTCTGTAAGATTTCGAAATGAAGCCACCTGCTACAGAAGATGGTTAGTTCCCCTCCCCCTCCCCTTGGAATGTGGAATGTGACGATTCACCATGTGGTCAAAAGACGCAGCTGGACAGGGGATGAATAGCCCCTTCCCCCTTTGGGGGGCGAGAAAAGAATTCATTCTGTCTTTGGGTACGAAGGAGGGAAGTCATGTCCGAGTGTTGCTAATTGTGTACTGAGTGTTTTTGTAAATGTTTTTCCTTTAAAATAAACTTTAATATTTAAAATTTAGACCTCATGGTTTTAATTTGTTTCCGTGCCCATTGATTAGAATCAAACTTTAGTGACTTCCCCGGTAGGATGCCAAACTTGTGACAAACCTATACGGAACTTTATCACTAACCTTCTGAGTCGTCTTTTTTAGGGAAATTTAATTCCCCTACCTATTTCCAATCAGCTCCAAAAAGAGGACAGGATTCCTTGTTATGCAGATTAGATAAAGTATTTAAGTCAAACGGAATAGTAAAATAAAAAGCAGTAGGAGAGAGAGATTGAAGCAGGAAGGTATAATAGTGAAGTTAGAGATTTATTATTGAACATTTCTAGGTGGATAAATCTCAGGAAGTGCTGAGCTGAGTGGAGCTGCAGTGTGGCAAATATTGATTTATAATTAAAGTTTCATTAAAGCTTTATATTATGAGTGAGATTAAAGTTAAATGTTCAATAGGAATATTATCGAATATAATTCTGGGATCTCTTATCGCGGTAATCTCTGCGTGATCGATACTCTAATTGTTAATTAATTGGATCATTAAATATTTAAGTTAATTTAAAGGAAAGTCCCTTTTAAACCTCATATAGCTAATTTGAATTATTTGTTATTAAAAGTCTTTGATTCTATTAGGGAAAGATAACCAAATAAAGAAAGTTATTCATTAAAATGGCTACTGGTTCTTCTTTGAATCTAAATCATTCTCGTTCTCAAAGTGAGATCCAAGGGGATCTTCACAAACTTAAGTGGCGCATCCGGTAAGATGTCAAACCTTAGTGGCGCAGCTGGTAGGGTAATGGAGCCTTAGTGGCACTAACCCCACAGGAATATTAGAATCTGAAATTTCGAGTTTTTAGATTCCCGCGAGGAAATGAATCCGGCAAGAGTTTTTGCTTGCAACTCCCTGTAATGTAAAACGAGAGAAATTTTTAAAATTATACTGTTTAGCATCCATTTTATTAAGAAGAATTTTGATTTTATTTTTGTATACTTCAGTTTACGGGTTTTTTTTGCTCTGCATATCCATGCAGGTGTAAATTTTTGAACGCCAGTTCAATTTTGAATACATTATTATGCATCAGTATATATTTTATTATTTCTTGTTCCATATCAATGGAAAGAGTTTTAGAACGTCAGTTCTCTAAAAACCAGAAAACTTAAAAATCGTTTACCCCTCTGTGTATTTCATTGCACATCCATGCGATTGTAAGATTTTTGAACGCCTGTTCAAATTAAAATGATTATACATCAGTGTATAATTTATTATTTTTGTTAGTAAGGGTTAGAACATCAGTTCTAAAGTCAGTTATTCCTGCATTCAGGATATTTGTGCTACACTCAGACAGACATAGTTCGAACATCAGTTCACGATTTATATGAGTATTTAACTTTTTTTTATTCAACTTTATATAAGATTGTTGATGATAAGTAACTACCCGAATTACTTATTGTATTTTATGAGTGTTTTAAAAAAACTTTTTAAGCTATATATTCCAAGTTGCCGTAAATTAATGCGTTAATCCAGTGTTTCTCAAACTGTGGGGCGCGCCCCCTAGGGGGCCATGAGCATATCGAAAATAAAAGATTTAAAAAATAATTAATTTACTGGAATGAATTAAAACAAAATACTTTCAGACATAATAAAAAATGCACTTTTACTCTGATAGAATTTATAGGCGCGCGATATTAGTCATCAAAAATAAAAACGTGTTCAATACCTAATTAGCTATCTTTGATCCTATAAGCAAATAAAAAAACTTTTATTTGATTTGCAATAATCCTGTGATGAGAGATTTATTATTACGTTTTCTTTTTAATCCTAACATACTGCTCTTTCAGAGAAAAAGAAATCCCAGACCCAGAATCGAAAAAATTTAGGAACATAAAAAATTCATCACTGAGATTATTTTTGAAATACTGCACATTATAGCTGTAATCTGTTTTTGCTGATAATCTGTTTGACCTAAGTTATTGGTACAGTTAGTTATGACCCCTCTCTTACGTTTGCTTCTTATTTAGGGAAGTTGTAAGTAATGTATTATTTTTCTCTGTTGCGCTTTTTTCCATGCAAAAAGGAGTTTTATGATACTTGTAAACATATCTCAAACATATAATGCATAACGAAAAACGTTTTACACAATTGTTTTAGCAGCAACATACATATTATCATAATGAATACACTTTTTACCCGGAAGTGGTCACGCGGGACACACAGAGAACACATCATTAATTCTGACAAAACTGTTTATTTGTTACCGAAGAAAAATTGAAAAATCCTTGAGAGTAATTAAGTTTACTTTCTCTTAATTAAATTATTCGCTGGAATCACGATTTGTATCGTGTACAATAAAATAATTATAAAGAAAAAGAGGATTGGGGTGACTCAATAACCCCGCTCGACCGTATCGAGTGCGCACCTGCTTCCAGGTTAAAATATGTTGAAGTTTTTTTGCTTTAACTATTAAAAATAATACAATTATTCTTCATCGGAATTTTATATTATTGTTCATTCTTTAACATCAATTATAAATGCTAATTCTGTGAGGCTTAAAATTACAATTCACTTAAAACTAATTATAATTTGAGCAATCATTTAAAAAAATCATTTTACATTTTTGTAAACATTGTCTCGCACTTGGCTTTACTCTCCTTACAATTCAGCTATTATATCAATAATGTTTTATTTTCTTATAAATGAACTCGTGCAAAGAGCGGGCACTTCAGCTGGTATACTTTTAATGTATCAGTGCTGCATAGAGTATTTTATAACTAATTAATTAATACTAAATTAAGAATAAGTTTAATAAGTATTAACGACTTCCATGGGCTTGTCTTGCAAAGCAAAGTTTTTTTAAGGAATGGTTATGATTAGAAATTGACCCTCTCCAAGTTCCTTTTCTATATTTAGCTGATATCTATATTTTGTCTTCTAAGCAGCAACCTCATTTTGCAATATGTTCAATTTAAAAATTAGAGAAATGAAAAATAACACAATAATTATCCTATTACTTAATTTTTTTTTTTTTTTTTTTTTGCTTAAAAGTAACGTATACAAAATTTAATACTTATGTTATTAATTTGTATGTTTTATAATTAAGATCACGTATTGTAGCTTTAACGTCTAAGTGCATTATTATTGCATTCAGTACATTATTAATGTATAAGGGGGGTGCGATAAAAATTGTGATTGAAAAGGGGGGCGCCAGTATTGAAAGTTTGAGAAGCACTGCGTTAATCTGTTAATTGTATTTATATTTTGATGCATTAAGCAATATAAATCGGTAAAATATACGAGTTACTTGAAACAGTTTTATAATTGAAAATTAACGTGGAAAGATAGTATGTTTTTTATGATACTTTAGTTTTTTAATGCACAGTAATAAATTCACGTCAGTGAATAACAATTGAGTTTATTGGAAAATTAATGCTAAAGAGAGAGAGAGAGAGAGAGAGAGTAATACTTATTCCATGTCAATGAAATTATTTTGTGTTTATGTACGCATGATATTTTTTGGATTTATGTGAACAAAAAAAATATTATCGGTTCAAATTGGAGAAAAACTACCGAATATATTTTGTAGTGTTCTATTATTCCAGCCAGGAATAGATTAAGTTGTGCATATCGGTAATATTTTAAGTGATTATTGTGTATCAGAAATATTTTAAGTGATTATTGTGTATCAGTAATATTTTGAGTGATTATTGTGTATCAGTAATATTTTAAGTGATTATTGTGTATCAGTAATATTTTCAGTGATTATTATGTGTCAGTAATATTTGAGGTGATTATTGTGTGTCAGTAATATTTGAGGTCATTATTGTGTGTCAGTAATATTTGAGGTCATTATTGTGTATCGGTAAAATTTTAAGTGATTATTGTGTATCAGTAATATTTCAAGTGATTATTGTGTATCAGTAATATTTCAAGTGATTATTGTGTATCAGTAATATTTCAAGTGATTATTGTGTATCAGTAATATATGAAGTAAGAATTTTTTAAGTGATATAATCAGTAATATATGAAGTGAGAATTTTTTAAGTGATATAATCAGTAATATACGAAGTGAGAATTTTTTAAGTGATATAATCAGTAATATATTAAGGTTTTATTTTATTAGTTGTGGTGACCCTCCCCCCTGGGTCTCACCTTGAACACCAAAATTAATTTGAGGCAAAGAACCACTAAGAGCCATTTTGAATAATAATAATATTTATTTATTATTTTAATTTTCTCAAAAAAATCTCTGATAACATATAATAATATTATGTTACGTCACTTAAAGGGATTTGCCTTTTTTAAAATTAAATTACTAATAATGCAATTAATTAATAATTAAGCTCAAGATCAAGCAAGGTCTACCGAAATAGGAGATCCGAGAAATACACGTACTCGAATTCTTAACTTTCATTAACTTTAACTAAGTCGCTTAAATTGACCTTTATTTTAATCGTGCGTAAATTATATTTACCGCTGGCTTATATCAGCTTTCTGGTACGTCTAGCAGCGAGACGTCTTGACGAATCTAATCTCCTTGAATCTTCTGAAAATGCGTTTAAAGTTACTGGCTGAATAGCCTTCCATCATCTCTCTTGCTATCTCGCAACGCTCGACTTAAATACCTTATCTAATTTAAATATCCCGTTCATCTTTTTGGAGTTGATTGGAAATAAACGCGAATTTATATTCCCCAAAAAGATGCCTAAGAAGATTAGTGGAAAGGTTCCGTACAGATTCGTCACTTAGTTATTTAAGTACACTTGGTATATTGCGAAATGTATAATACATTATTTTTGAATTCCTCCTAATTCATTGAGTGTTGTGTTAGTATAGCGGATGCTTGCTTATTGCTGTGTGTTTTAGTCAAAGCGATATTTGTGGTATTTAATTTTTGCAATCCTTGTTAGTGTTATTTTCATTTGATTATTTGTTTAGTTTCGGGATATAGGAAAAAAATTTCAAATGGCACTTTTGGAGAAAGCTGAAAAGCAGGATTTAATTTTGTTGTCTGAGGATTTGGGTCTGAGGGTATCAGATAAAATGACGGTTATAGATTTGAAAAATATCATAATCGATAGCAAAGATTACGAAGAAGAGTTCGTTAAAGCTTATTTATCCGTCATTTCAGAGAAACGCGCGCTGAGAGGGAAACAGAGGGAAAAGTCGCCAGGCAGCACGCAATCGAACAGCTGCGCTTGGAATCAGATTTGCATAAACTGCGGTTAGAGATCGAAAGTATTCGGTCGAATGTTAGGCGGACAAGTTGTGTAGAAGATCCTAAGACATCTTCAAATTACCGAACTAGTATCGGGAGAGCCGAGGAACATGTGAGGGAAATATCTCCTGCTGTGTTGTTGGCTGAAGCTACGATACCAGTAACAACTTTTTCAAGGAAGAAAAGGGAATGGGCATTTTAAGGGTTGTTCACGTCAAGGTCAAGGGTGAGCAAGCTGTCATAGACACCAGTGCCCAGATGCTTGTGGTAAGAGCAGATGTTGTCGAAGGACAAAGCATTGATAATAGAGGGTCAGTTCAAATAACGTCTGCATTTGGGGAGCTTGAAATGGTTGAATTGAAAGGTTCCAACACGGAATTGAATGACCTTAGGCACGGTGTTGTGTCTGTCTCTAAAAATTTGGTTAACGACATGTTAATCTGTTCCTCTGAATATGAAGGATCAATAGAAAACTCGCAAATGGTTCGCAATCCTGAGATACTTCAAGAACCTTCAAAGGAAGAAGGAATTATTAACTCAGTAAATTCGAAATCAATTTGCAGTCAAGAAGTGGTCACCGATCTACTCCCTGAGACTTACACACAATCTTTATTGAATGTTCAAAGCGGAGATTTGGTTGGAGTAAAAATTAATGCATCGAATGTGCAAACCAATGGACAAAGTATAAAAGAAAGCAAGAGAGAGGTTGCCTTTACTTGTGTATTTAAAAATAGAATCTTGTATAGTAATAGGCGTGGTCGGCCCCGTAAGGAATGTATTTCCAAATTTATTGACTCAACCCTGGTGCAATGTTGTCGTGATCTCGTAACGGGTATTGTTAATTTGGAGTTGAAAACAAGAATGGAAGTATTTAAGGTTCGTGTGGATATTTTATGGACAGCAACATGCATTGGTTGTTTTTTGTCGCTTTTGGCATAGAGAATGATTTTTCTTACTTTCATTCTACTTAGAAATTGGAAGAAAAAGAAAAAGAGAATTTTTTTTAATGTTTAAACCTGGTTGAATGTAGGAATTAACGTTTGGTTGGAGACATAAGCATGTTAATGCATTATCTAGGTTGTCTACTCCCGTTAATTAGATAAGATTTAAGCCAATGATTACTTAACATTTTCTGTACCATAATTTCTGAAAACTGTGTGCCACAGGTTAAAACTTTGGCTTTTAAATATGTTTTGCTATAATATATGTAATATAATTATTTTAGATTTTGTGCTATATTTTTGGTAACTTTTTTTTAATAATTTTTTAATTTTTAGTAATATATTTTTTGAGTATTACTTGTGGCTGTATCTTGTATGGTTATTAATTTTCTAGCATATTAATGTAATTTGCAAAATTATGTGGGAGTTGTATTAGCAAAAGCTCTTTTCACGTGACACCTGAAGAAAAATGTCTCTCGTTATCTCGTTTCTTGCAATGTATGTATGCATGTGTGTTTTTTGTTTTGTTTTTTTATAGTTTTTTTTCAGCTACATTGTCCTGGAGTGACGAATGAGCATTTAAAGGGGGAGGTGTAAGGGTTCGAAATGAAGCGCCACCTGCTACAGGGGATGGTTAGTTCCTCCCCCCTTGGAATGTGGAGATTCACCATGTGGTCAAAAGACGCAGCTGGACAGGGGATGAATAGCCCCTTCCCCCTTTGGGGGTGAGAAAAGAATTCATTCTGTCTTTGGGTACGAAGGAGGGAAGTCATGTCCGAGTGTTGCTAATTGTGTACTGAGTGTTTTTCTTTAAATGTTTTTCCTTTAAAATAAACTTTAATATTTAAAATTTAGACCTCATGGTTTTAATTTGTTTCCGTGCCCATTGATTAGAATCAATCTTTAGTGGCGCCCCGTTAGGATGCCAAACTTTAGTGGCGCAGCCGGTAGGATGTCAAACTTTAGTGGCGCAGCCGGTAGGATGTCAAACCTTAGTAATTCCTTGCAAAATTGTTAAAATTATTTGAAATAAACTTATGGTTAATACTCTATCTCAGTGATACTCAACCTGGGGCCTTTTTAAGTGGCCCGGTCATGGCCCATTGCTCTAAGCAATTCATTTATTTAGAAATATGTGTATAAATTTGATGGAAAATTCTTTGTCAAGAAATCAAACATGGGTATGAATTGATATTTTTTTTTCTATTTGGAACAGTTACGGTTAGTGTTAACAGACAACAGTAGAATGAACAGTGGGTGAAATTAATTTTTAACTATCTTTCATATCTTACAAGCGAAAAAGTTTCGAAGAAAATACATCGTTTCAAGACGATTGGGGAGTTGACTATTTTGTAGTGAAAAACGAACATGGATCAGTAATTGTTTGATTTGTCACGAAAGTGCTTTATTCAAAAAGTACCAATAAACAGGAATCATTCAATGGCACTTGTCCTCGGAAGATCTCTTTCAAGAGGTGATCTCTCAATAGGCTTTTTCTTGAATAATCCTTGCAAACAGCAACAAAGTGTTTTGTCAGTAGTAATATCACAGCAGTAACAAATACATCCCTTGGAGTTTGTTACATTATTGGTAATCACATGAAACCGATTACAAATGCATAAATAGTGTGATGAGTGTTTCTTAAATGCTTCTGTAAGTAACAAAAATAAAAAAAAATAATAATTAAAAAAAGCAAAACATGTGAGTTATAATATTATGATCAATTTTCCACATTTTAAATTTCAATGTTATGTTGATCTTAAAGCATTTCCCCCCCTCTTTCCTCATTTATCTTCATGTTGCGGCCCGCGTGAAATAACTAACATATGTACGCAGCCCGCATGAAAATGGCTGGCATATGCATGCGGCCCAGCAGAAAAAAAGTTTGAGTATCCCTGCTCTATATTGTGTAATTATTTTAATATCATCACTAAGTTTTAACTCAGTCGTGGACAAAGCAGCATATGCGTTAGCACTTTCTAGGGCAGAGAGTGATACACGGTTCAATTTCGAGACTAGCTGAAAAGCAAGGAGGCATAAACCGCGCATTTCTTACACTCAATGTACAGCAGCTTATGTGTGCATATGTGTTCAGGAAATAACATGAAATATTGTGCTACCTTATGGTAAGCCAGATGTCCACGGAAGGGATATACACTGCTGTTTGTAAAAAATGCAACACCATTAAGGAATCATCAGAATTAAATGAACTTTGCAGCAAATATCTACTATAGGATTTACGTAAAATAGTAAAGTTTCAGAGTCACCGCGCATGCGTGGCGCACCCTCTGAACTGATGCTGAAAGCGGATAAATAGAGGGCAGTAGCGGGACACTGAAAATAGTTAATGACTATTTATTAGTGGCGAACATTTAGTGAGACCTCCACGACGAAATAAGGAGAAATTCCAACAACTTGCGGAGTTTAAACGGGGGAGTATTTTCGGCCTTCGAGAAGGAGGATTTTCTTATCGCGCAATAGGAGCTCGTGTGCAGCGGAACAGTTCCACAGTGATGCGATTTTGGAAGCAGTGGACCGACGAGCACCGAACAACTCAAGAAACTGGCAGTAATGAAGGTGACGTCAGCGCGCGACGATTGACACGGTGAATGACCGTACAGCTTCTTCCATGCAGTTGGCAACACATTGGTCTACTGCTACAGGTGTACTAATGTCGGCTTCGTCAGTTCGTCGACGTCTGCTGCACCATGGATTGCGTGCTAGGGTGCCTTTATACAGGATCCCCCTCACGGCAAACCACCGACGGCTGCGTCTGAAATGGGCTCATGAGCCCAGAGCTTGACAAGCTGATTGGCACCAAGTTGTCTTTTCAGATGAATCACGCTTCAATTTGTGGAATCATGATGGCCGCAATCGTGTTAGATGCTATGCCGGTGAACGCTATCTTCCAGAGTACGTTATCGAACAACATAGTGGCCTAAAACCCGGAGTTATGGTTTGAGGTGCGATTTCGTATCATGGACAATCCAATTTGCTACGAATTGAGGGTAATCTCAATAGCAACAGGTACGTCCGTGAAGTGCTACAGCCCGAAGTTGTTCCCATCCTTCAAGGCATTCCTGGAGCTGTCTTTCAGCTGGATAATGCACGCCCACATGTTGCAAAGACTGTCCGAGACCTCTGTTCAACCCAACACATGCAACTTCTTCCTTGGCCTGCTTATTCACCGAATATGTCGCCTATTGAGCAAGTGTGGGATTTAGCTGATCGGTGTTTCGCTCGTGATCTGCGTCCTGCAGTTTCAAAAGACGAACTTTTGCTGCGCATACAAGCAATATGGAATTCTCTTCCACAAGCAGACATTCAAAATCTATTTGACTCCATGCCACGTCGTATAGCACAACTAATTGCAGCGCGTGGTGGCTACACCATATACTGATTTCGGACACTTAATATTGTGCTTTTGCTTTGAAAATTTCGTCATTTATTTGTACTAATACAAGTCGTTTGTGCATTAGATTTCATTTAATTCTGATTATTCCTTCGTGGTGTTGCATTTTTTACAAACAGCAGTTTATATTTATTTTATATACCTTACCCATAAAAAAACAAAAGAAAGAAAGAAAAACTGCAAGGGGAAAGTCTCTTGACGCCTTTATGAATTTCCTGAAGTATTCAATTTTTTTCTTTGAGGCTCAAGCTCATACGTTTTGACATTTTCGAGCTACAAGAAATGAAATTACCGGTACGACGGATCAGCACTACAAATGAATGGAGACTAGTTCAAAGACACGGGGACACGAGACACCACAAAGAATGAAAGGATATATTGAAGATGCTTCCAGTGAACTGTATAACAGGGGTTAAAGGTTGCACTTCTTGGTTTAAAGCTCAGAATTCTATTGCTCTTGGTGAGTTAGGCACCTAATAAAACTAGTTTAAGATTTATGACCACCATAAAATGTGTTAAAAGACAGAAAAACTTGAAATATCCAGAAATACTTCGAAAATAGGAAGAAAAAATATTGAATCGCAATAGCAAAAGTTCATAAAGAAAATTTGCTTCGTTATTGTGAGGTTATTTTTACGAAGAAAATCGTAAAATATTCTTTGTTCCAGGAAAACGTAATATAGAAAAATTCTCAATCTAGAGGTTTTTGATATGGAGGTTCGACTGCATTTTTTTCCCACTGAAATTTTATTTCCGAAAACATTCGCACAAATTCGGTTATTATATAGTACATTATTCTAAAATCAAGTATCGAAAATGACGAAATGCTTTTCCAAGTATTATTGATTTTATTTCCTTTTTCTTGAAATATACCATTTCATCGTAGGGATTATGTTTTTTTTTCCTTATTTTCCCGCTTAATATTCTGAATGACAGAATAGTGAAAATAATTGTATGTCTGTACAAAATATATTAAACTAACATACACACAAAACACGACTAACATATAAAATCCTTTCAAATGCAAAGTCAAGAAAGAGAGAAAATGAGTGAAAGGGAATAAAACCTCAAGATGTGAAATTCCCGCGTATTGAACTTATATGAAAATAAAAAATAAATAATTAATTACTGTATGATTGTTGAGAATTTTCAATATATTGAAATGATAAAAAAATTCTGGTCTTTTTTTGATGCAACATCTGTGCTTCGTTACAATCAGAGATGATTCTGGAGTCCAACATAATACACATAATTCTCACTTTGAATAAATATTAAGAATAACAATTATGAGCTTTTTCGAGAATTTCGAGCAAAAATAAGATACTTACTTCAAAGTGAAAAGTCTGTGTCTAGAATGCAATTTCATAACCTCAAAATGAAATTTCGGAAATACTTGTTTTGGTTTGCAAGGGTTTAAGGGAGAGATTCGCAAAATTTTGTCTCATAGACCCTTTGCCATGTTTTTCTGTTTGGGGAAGACCACTGTTACTAATATTGAACTTTTGCAAATTTATCAACTTAAATGTCTTTTTAACTGCTAGTACAGAGCTATTTACTGAAAAAGTTCTGTGTTTTTAATTGTACTGAAGTATAGTATTTAAAATTTAAGAAAAAAATGTTAATTAATTATAAATTAAAATTTAATTCATACGTAAAATAACTGCAAGAATAAATAAACAAATACTTTGAATAGGTGGGATAAACATGGTGCTTCGAAGCGGTCTTCAGTTAAGGAATAGAGCCCGAATTCGTAATATTTTTTCAAATATTAAAGTACTCCAACATTAATATTGCATTCTGACTTCGCTATCGGGGGCCACAGTAGCTTAGTGGTCAAGGTATCGGATCATGGCTGGCATGTCATGAGTTTGAACCCAGTACCACTAAAGACCCGCCGTGTAGGGGAGCGAATAACCTTAAATCTGTCGAGAGCTCAAAGGTCCTCCCATTGGCGTGGTAGCTAGGAGAGAGGGTGCCAGCTCTGTTATCGTCCTCGTCCCTTGACCATGGTTCAAAATTATGAGGTCTGTCACCAAAAGTCCTCGAGTAGCTGGACAGTGCAACGTTAATATTCATTCACTCTCTCAGTCACTTGGCATCAATCTTGTCAGGTTTCACCCTTAATCCCAGTTAGAAGTATCCAAGCTTTCCTTTTCTTTTTTTTTCTATTTTTGTTTCAGAAATTGGCAACCACTCTGAAACTCGTTTTTTTTTTAAAAAAAAGAATTAAAAATTTTCTCAAGATGTTCCATAATTTGCGGTAAATGACAGGTTTATCCTTTTAAAGCCGACATTGCTGACATCCGTTTCTAAACTTTAAGATCTTCGTTAGTGGCTCTCTCTATTCCGATCAATTCCTTTTGTAATCTGGTATTTTTTTTTCAGTGTGGCCACATGAATTCACATTGCCCATTGCGGTATTACCATTGTCAAAGCACTCTCAAACCTGATTTCAAAACATGAATAAAGGCCAGGCCATTTAAAAGTTCAACGTAGTTTAAGAAATTTTCCTGACTATTTGTCTGTGAAAAATTGAGAAACTGGTAAAATTTGAGAAGTTCCAATATATTTGTAAATGCAAATTAACCACATTAAATTCGGGAAATAAATCGGTTAAAAAGGTAAATCTGATTTCATTTGATTGAATTTTCTTTTAAAAACAAGTAATTTAACAATTTTTTTTAAAAAAATCAACTCCTACTGAAGTCAACAAAGAAAATTTTTATTTTAATTATTTTTTAGTAAACAATTACTAAAAATATGTATTTACATATAACAGAGTCGTAATATTAAGTGCCTTGCAATTTTCCTTTCTATATATGGGGTTGGGTAAGTGAGTGAATATTAGCGTCGCACTGCTCAGCTACACGAGAGCTTTTCGCGACGGACTACATAATTTTGAACCATGGTCAAGTGACGTGGACGACACCTGAGCAGACACCACCCTCTCCTAACTGCCACACCACACCAACGGGAAGACGTTTAAGCTCTGACATTTCAGTCATGACGTTTAAGGTACGTGTCTCACATGTCACCCATGATCCGATACGTTAACCACTAGGCTACCGTGGCCACATATACCATGTTTTTTTGTTTGTCACATTCTCAGAAATAAAAAGGCAACACCAGGTGGTAATTGAATTCACGAACTTTGGATTGAAAGTCCAACGCACTGTCCTTTGCGCTACAGTGGTATGGTGTGTGTGCGTTGAACTGTTATTTTTATTTGTTACTATTTATTCATTAATTAAAAAATTAATATTTGAAAAAAAAATCATTAACATCAAGTGTCATCCACTAAAAGTTTAAAAAATGTGTTTGAACTTGAGTGGATGAATAAAAAGAATTTTTTAACGATTGAAAGTTTCAACAAGATATATAAATAAATATATATCGAGAAGCCCAGTGGTTGAGAGGTTAGTGCATCGCACTTCCACATCACAGGCTCGAGGTTCAAATACGGTTTGGGCAAGCTCGACCATCCTTTCAGCTCTTCAGTGGGTCGATAAATGAGTACCATGCTTGCTTGAGAACTTAATACTGGGGGATTCGCATCAGACTGACCACCTGATCGCAGCAGTTGGACAGTAGGAATTGGTCCTCACGGCCTGTTGCACCACTGAGTAAAGTTAAATATACACTCATGGTCAAAAAAATTATCGCACCAAGAATGAGTTGTCAAAATGAAACGAAATTTTACATATATAATGACTACTTTGATATAAGTCAATGATTAGAAAATCAAAGAAAAAGAATCATTGATTTCTCTCTCTCTCTCTCTCTCAGAGAAAAAGGCAAAAGAATGGAGGGTTTAATATCCTATTGAACCCCCTCTAGCGCACATGCACGATGCGATACGATCGGGTATTGAGGTATACAAGTTATGCATGATGTCTTGAGACATTTCGTTCCATATTTGCTGTAACCTTGTCTCTAGTTCACTCAAACTCGTGGGATGCCCAACTCGACATCTCAAATGATCGCAGATTTGCTCGATTGGAGACAAATCTGGGAATCAGGCAGGCTAAGGAAGGGTAGTAACCATGCAAAGACAGTCTTGTGACACACTTGTCATGTGAGGGTGAGCATTGTCTTTTTGAAAATTGGCTCCTGCTAGCCGTTGCATGAGTGGCAACGCAAGTGGTTGCAGGATGTCATGGACATACCACTCGGTTGTCATGGGGCCACGGATCAATACTAAAGGTAACCGTGCATATTAGGCAATGACACCCCATACCATCGCACCAGCTGTGGGAGCGGTGTGCCGCTGTAAAGCAAATGCAGGATTGGGGCGTTCACCACGGGATCTCTACACACGAACACGATTGTCATCACTGCTGAGATTGAATCTGGATTCGTCACTAAAGACGACCTGGTCCCATTCCGCTGCAGTCCAGTTTGCCCGTGCGCGGCACCATTCCAAACGGAGGCGTCGATCGGTATCCTGAGCCTGGTCTTCGTGTAAATGACATCTCTCGGATCCGCTAGTCCCAACACAATCAGAGCGGCCAAATCGACGAGCTACTCGCCTAGCTAATCATCCAAGCGCCATCATGCGAATGATTCTCCAAATCTCTAACTGCGACAGCTGCTCATATTGTCTTCGAAAATGGTATAATGACATGTCTACCTCAGCTTTTGCTTTGTAAACGATTCAGCACACTAAAACAATTTGGTTACCTGTTTTATACTCCACGGAAAACGACGTTAAACACCCTCTACCGGCTATACGTTATGCGCAATCACGCTTCATTTCTAATAATATGCATATCTCCCTGAAATGTACCTTCATGCCAAGTTTCGTTACGCGATCCCGTATCCCGTTATTTCTGGGAGCGCTAATTTTTTTGTCCATGAGTGTACATAAGGAAAGTGTGAACTAATCGTAGGAATTAAATAAAGTCGCGCGCTATTTGTTTTAGTCTACTGTAGACACTCATTTACACCTGAATGACCCCAATTTATTTTTTGTTGATGTAGACATCTTGTAGTTCGTCATAGACCCCTGGGTGAGTAAGTGAGTGTATATTAACGTCGCACTTTGTTCAGCTACACGAGGGCTTTCGTAATTTTGAACAATGGTTAAGTGACGAGTACGACACTAGAGCTGACACCCCTCTCTCCTAACTACCACACCACACCAACGGGATGACGTTTGATCTCTCAATAAATTTAACGTGCATAGTGCCCCTAAGCGGCGGGTATTTTGTAATAATGGGCTCGAACTCGTGACATGCAAGCCACCATCCGATACCTTGACTATTAGGCTACCGTGGCCACATATATGGTGATGGATTATTATTTTTGTTTGTCACATTCTCAGAAATAATTAGGGAACCCCAGGTGGTAATTGAACCCACGAACTTTGGATTGAAAGTCCAACTCGCTATCCATTGCGCTAGAAGGACACAACGAGCAATTTTTCCTTTTTTATATATGGTGTGCGTGTTGAACTGTTATTTTTATTTGTTACTATTTATTCATTAATTAAAAAATTGATGAATTAATGTTTGAAAAAAATTATTAACATCATGTGTTAACCACTAAAAGTGTTAAAAAACGTGTTTGAACTTGAGTGGTTGAATAAAAAGAATTTTTTTAACTATTGAAAATTTCAACAAGATATATAAATAAATATATATCGAGAAGCCCAGTGGTTGAGTGGTTAGTGCATCGTGCTTCCACATCACAGGTTCGAGGTTCAAACACGGTTTGGGCAAGCTCGACTCATCCTTTCAGCTCTTCAGTGGGTCGATAAATGAGTACTATGTTTGCTTGGGAACTTAACACTGGGGCTTTCGCGTCAGACTGACCACCTGATCGCAGCATCTGCACATGCACCTCAGGGCCCAGGGTCAGGCATATTGAGTTGGACACAGTAGGCCTTGGTCCTCATGGCCTGTTGCCCCACTGAGTTAAGCTAAGTATATATAAGGTGAGTGTGAACTAATAGTAGGAATTGAATCATGTCACGCGCCATCTGTTTTAGTCTACTATAGATACTCATTTACCTCTCAAGGACCCCAAATTATATTTTGCTGATGTGGACTTCTTGCAGTTCGTCATAAACCCCTTGGTGAGTGAATATTAACGTCGCACTGTGTTCAGTTACACGAAGACTTTCGAAGGGGGGTCCGTACAAACCACTTTGAGAATTACTGGCATACCTGATTTTCTGGGGGTTATTCGCTGTAATTTTAATTTTTCCCCTCCTTTTTCACCCTCCATTTTTTCGCATCTCCAAATTTTTTGCGCCCAACGCACGTGCCTAGTGTGCCTGTTCAGCTACGCGAGGGCTTTTGGCGACGGATCTTGTAGCTTTTAACCATGATCAAGTGACGAGGACGACACCTGAGCAGACACCCCTCTCTCCTAACTACCGCTTCACACCACACCAACGGGAGGACGTTTGAGCTTTCGACAGATTTAACGTGCATTTCTCCCCTACACGGCGGGTCTTTAGTGGTACTGGGCTCGAACTCGTGACAAGCCAGCCACGATCCGACACCTTGACCTGTAGGCTACCACGGCCCTCTGCTTTTACTTTGCTCAATATCATCTCATAGGATTGAGCTCGCAATAAAGGTACAGTATTAAAACTTTATGACCAAATTATTATTATTATTATTATTATTATTTTTGCAATTTCTTCTATTCCATAACTATCATACAAATGCTTTGTTTATTTACTTGATTCTCGAAGTGAACATTCAATATGTTTTCTCGAGTGTATACGGCGAGGTTAATAACATTCTTTTTCGATTCCTACTATTAGTTCTATCTCTTCTTAATATTTATATATATATATATATATATCTTGTTCAAATTTTCGATCGTTGATGAAATACTTTCTATTCATCCACTTGAGTTTAAATACATTTTTTAAAACTTGTAGTGGATGACACTGGATGTTAATTCAGTTTTTCAAATATTGTTTCATTAATAAAATTAAAAAATTAATAAATGGTAAAAAAACAAAAATAATAGACTAACCCCATACATAAAAAAAAGCACGCTTGTGGTGTCCTTGCAGTGCAATGGATAGCGCGTTGGACATTTAATCCGAAGGACGTGGGTTCAAATCATATCTGAGATTCCTAATTTCTGTGAATGTGATTTCTTTTCAATGTACTATTTTGTTGTAATAATTTAATTTCTTTCATAAGTAAATAGTAACAAACAAAAATTATATCCAACACCATACACAGAAAGAAAAATAGAAAATTGCAAGGAAAATCGCTTTCTGTTTTGTCATTTAGTATTGTGATTCTGTCATATGTATATACATATTTATATTAATTGTAACTATTTAATAAAAAGTAACTAAAATAAAATGTTTCTTTGTTGACCTAAATAGGAATTGCCTTTGAATTTTTTTTTTTTTTTTTTTTTTTTTTACATTACTTGTTTCAGACATGTGTTTAAAGTGTCAAAGAAACAACAACAGAGATATCAGAATAGAACGTATAAAAGAGAGCAAAGACGCGTAAAGCAAATGATGTAGAATTGGCGGCAGATCATATAATAAGTTCACCAGCAATAATATCTCAAAATTCAATTTCTAGCCAAACTTGAAATTCCATTAAGTGGATGCTTTAACAGTATTAATTTCATTTTTTTTTTTTTTATTAAAGAATAAATGTTTTAAGATGTGATTGACGAACATCAAAATCACATGAGAGGAAGAGGTTGGGGTATACAAATGAAAAGTATTTCAGCGCATTCGGATGAAGCAGAAGGGAGAAATAACATCTGAGAGCTACATAAGAGAAAAATTGTGTAGTGGATTTCTGATTCGGAAAGCGCTTTCTAAGTTCAGATTTTAGTCAGAATGTCATAATATGCCTCGAATAAGAGGATGAAATGCTTACCAGCAAAGGTTGAAATTCGATAGAGGCAGGGTCGTATCCTATAGATGTAGATTACATCGGTCCGTGATATCACCCATCGCACTGGTCGAAATCTAACCATTGTCATGCGAGTATGGAATCAATGGGTTGCTGAGAGTCCCACTGCATGATCTTCATGCCCTCCCATAACTAACGCTCGAGAGGGCAGACATATTGTGAGGTCGGCCCTGCAAAACCGTACAACCACATCACAAACCATTAGGGAGGAAACGGGCATGTTTGCAGCACGCTCAGTATTCGCTCGTACGGTTTGCAGCTGCGTGAACTGTCAACACGGGGACCATTACTTTGGCTTCCCTTGACATTCCAGCAAAGAAGGAGGCGGTGACTCTGGTCCGAAGAACAATTAAACTGGACACATGAGTGGCCCAATGTCGTCTTTTTAGACAAGTCCTGGTTCTGCGTGCAGTATTCTGATGACAGTTTACGTATCTGAAGACACTGAGGAGGCTACTCATCGCCTGTTTGCATTCGATATAGGCATAAGTGCCTTGCTCCTGGTGTGATGGTTTGGGCAACCACTAAGTACACGACACGCACATCTCTAGTTCTGGTCGATGGTAATTTGAACGCAGTTGGTACATTTCTGACATTTTACCTCCATTTGTTGTGCCGTATCATTGAGGCCTGCCAAACAAGGTAATACAAGACCACATGTTGCTCGTTGTGTTCTGATCTTCCTCGATACACAAAGTATTCGATTGTTTTCCTGGCCTGCACACCCTCCAGATGACACACATATCCATTCAAAACATCAGGACATGGGTTGTTGAGAGACTGGCTCGCCACCCTTCCCCAGCCAATACGGTTTATGAAATACACTCAGGAACATTGAAAATAGCGACCCAAGAAGGAAGCTAAGTACAATCGCGAAACTTTGCAAATAAGTACAGCGTAATGTGATATGCAAATGATCCAAGTTTTGTGCCAATACGCATGCTCATACACGCCGAGGTGGCGCTACAATCAGGAAGAGGGTGCTATATAAGCAAGCGCAAATTCGAAAATTCATAAACGTGACAATTACCCGCCGATTGTAGGAAGACTTTAGTAAGCGAAACATGCCAGGTAAACATGCTAGAAGACATTTTTCACAGTTAAGCGAGTTTGAGAGAGGCCTGATCATCGGGATGAAAACTGCAGGCTGGACGACGCGCCGTGTTGCTGGCCAGGTGGATCGTTCGGAGTGTGACGTTAGAAATTGTTGGGAGCAGTGCACACGAGAAGGTACCCACGCGCGGAAAAACGGGTCTGGAGCGACCAGGAAGACCACGAGGAGAGATGATCGAAGGATCGTGCGGCAAGCACTTATGGACCCCACAGTGACTCGTTCAACGATACAAGCAGACGTAGGCGAAGCAATTGTTCCACAAACACTTTCCAGGCACCTTGCAAAAGGAAATTTTAAATCCAAGTGCCCTTTATCACCGGAACATCCGCAACTGCGTCTACAGTGGTGCCAAGCCAGATCATTGTGAAATGTCACAGATTGGCAAAAGGTTGTGTTTAGTGATGAATCCCGGTTTGTTTTGGGGACAGATGATAACCGTGTACGGGTGTGGAGGCACCCTGGTGAGCGGTACGATTCCCCACACATGTTCTACGTCACACTTCCCGCACAGCTGGTGTAATGGTCTGGGAGTCATAGCCTATGATAGCCGGTCCGCTTTAATTGTGATACGTGGAACCTTAACGGGCCAACGTTACGTTGATGATATTCTTCAACCCCATGTAGGACCTTTCCTAAATGGTCTCCCAGGGGCAATTTTCCAGCAAGATAATGCTCATCCGCATACAGCAAGAGTTGCTCAAGACTTCCTACGTCATTTTTAGACTCTTTCATGGCCGGCCCTCTCCCCCGATTTGTCCCCTTTAGAGCACTTGTGGTATCAACTAAAACGGCAGATGCCATCGTGTCACTCTGTACATGATTTAGAGTTGGCTGTTCAAGATTTGTGGGCTCATCTGCCTCAGGACAACATAAGGTGTCTAATCAACTCAATGCCGGACCGTGTGGCAGCATATATTGCAGCTGGAGGTGGTCCAACGTGCTATTGAAGTTGCCCAGTATTTGTGTCATTGCACACCCTGTATTCATTTAATTGTCTTGTTTTTGAGATCAAGTGAATCTCTCATCTGGGTCATTATGTGTATTAAGTTTCATTTCAATCCGATGCTTTCTTCTTGGGTAGCTATTTTCAATGTTCCTGAGTGTATGTTGTCCGTTTCTGTCATCTAAACCCAGTTTGACTCCTGCATAACCAGGTAAGGACATTTTGAGCTGCGAGGGGTGGCAGCCGTTTCTACTCATTTTGCATCTCTGTAAACCCCAAACTGCTTGCAAGTTTATACAATTTATCTTCATGCTATGCCGTTTGCGTAGAAAAAATATATATTATATTTGATTTCCTTCATGGTGTTGCAATTTTATGGCCCGTAGTGTAGTTGTACTCGAAATTTAAATAAAACATGGTTATATTTATTATCATAATTTTGCTGAAATTGTGTTAAGTATTTATGTAATTTATATTTTTTTCAAGAAGTCGCTCATCTGGTATAGTGGTTAGTGACGCTGACTGCGGTGCCGCAGGGTCTGAGTTCGAATCCGGGAGAAGGTATGAATGTTTGTAAATGCATAGTGCCTTCTCGGCATTGGGGTACTCTAACTAGCCGTTGAGCCGCAAGTCCTCTCTTTAGATTGGTGGTGGGAAGAGAGGTGGGAGGCCTCTTGCCACTCTCAGGGTTGTTCTCCTTCAAAATTGGGGAGGAATCGTACTTCACATGCATGGTGCTCAAAGCTAAGGCCAAAGACAGGCGTAAAAATCTAGTCCTTAACATCGATGAATTTCGTGGACCTTGATCTGATGTAACTGTCGATCAGGTGGCATAAGCAGCAACCAATTTTTTCAAACAGTTAGAGAATTTTTTTGGAAATATATTAATTTTCTTTAAGTACATAATTTTTTCTCACTTTTTGTTGTGTAAAAATAATTGTGAAATAACATGCATAAGTTTTTTCCCCAATTTATTATGACTTAAGAATGTCCTTATTATATCAGACTAAATTTGAAAAACTTGCACTAATTTTTTTTTTTTTTTTGCATGTTGCCATTAAGATAGATTGACATGACACCTTCTCAGTTACGATTTTTCACACAGGCAATTCAAAAGAATATTTAGTGAACATATGAGTTGAATGAATATTAAAATTAAAGAACGCATCATTTTTTTAAAAAAAAATATTGTACAACATTCAATAGACTATTAATAAAGTTTATCATACTATACATTGCAAAAAATTAAAAAAAAGCAACTTGATTTAATAACTTAATTGAAACCCAATTCGAATAAATTTATTAAAAAGAAATGCTTACAAACAAAAATATTTTAATCCAAAAACACGTTAAACCAAGTGTTCTGTTCAGTGTGTATGACTGTTCAGGTATGATATTGTTAGTTACGTTAGCCCACCCACCACGGCAAGGTCATATCACATCGGATGGGAGAAATATGTTTTTAATTGTCTCGAGGCCAAAAACAGCATAAAAAGCGTCCATCAAATCGGTTTTTAACTGTCCTGATACCAAAAACCGAATAAAAAGCGTCCATCTCTCTCAAATCGGTTTTTTAATTTCACGAGATTCGCACAAAACATGTCCAATATGCTGTCCACCGTTGTCTGCAACAAGTTTAAATCGAGAAACAGAGCACGTTCAAAACTGAACTAAGTGTCTCTGGGGCCACGTTCAGAATGTCTTGCGCAATACGTGATTTCATTTCGGCTAAATGTGTGCAATCGGAGCACTGAACACAACATCTTTCAGATAGCCCCACATCCAAAAATCCCACAAATTAAGATCAGGTGATAGGGGTGGCCAGGCTGTAGGGAAAAGACGGCTGATAACTCTGGCATTTCCAAAAAGCCCCTTCAGCAACTACTTCACTGGATTTGCAATGTGCAGAGGAGCACCATCTTGCATAAAAATGATCCCATCCACACAACCGAGCTGTTGAAGACCTGGAATGACGTGGTTGCGCAAAAGACACTCATAGCACTGACCACTGATGGTAACGGTAAAAGGTCCAAAAGCACCTATCTCGTCAAAAAGTATGGCTCTATGATAAATGATGACGTAAACCCGCACCCCACAGTGATCTTTGCAGGATGAAGTGGTACTGGTTGAGTTGCGAGTGGATTCTCTGTTGCCAATATTCAGCAATTCTATGTATTGACATATCCTGTCAGATGGAAATGGGCTTTGTCTGACCACAAAATTTTTCACGACCATTCATTATCCACTTCCAGGCGAGCAAGAAATTCTAAAACAAAAGTCTCTCTTGTTGGCAGGTCAGAAGTAAGCAACTCCTGCAAACGACTAATTTTGTATGGCTAGCAATGCAGGATGTTTCGTAGAATTTTATGCCCGTGCCCACAGGTCTGTCGAGTGTATTGTTAATTCCCCAAGCACAGCACGGTTGCAAACCACCACTCGACTCATCCTGCACTGCTGTGTCCACTTCTTCAACTACAGTCCAATTAACTCTTTTCTCCCTCTATTACATTGCACGTGAAAAGAACGTGTCTCTTCAAATTTTCGAATAATTTTTTCCAGACCCAAGATCAATGCCTATTTTCATACCCTTGAGTGTCCTGAACTTCTCCAGAGCTATTGGTGCACAGTCATTATTCTTGTAAAAAAGATGTACAGGCAGAGCGCGGTCGTGAAATGAGAAAAAATCGTGTACACCCGGCGTTTTTATAACAATTGAAATGAGTCGGGCGCATGACAGGTATTTTCATTTACATATTCTGATAATTACAGCGCCATCTGTTGACAAAATTTTGAACTATTTTCTTCTTGTACTATACCCTTTCCCCCTTCTTCAATAATATTCCGTTCAAATTTGGCGTCATTCTGATCAGTGGTTCTTTTTTACAGCGTTTTGAAACTTTAATTATAACCACCTTGCACATCAGGCAGCCTTCAAACGGAAAAGAAATTAATTAGTATAAATTAAAAACAAAACAAAATACTATCTAAAACAGATGACACAGGCCTGCGTTGAATTAAAATATTAACAATAATAGCACCGATACAAAACAGAACACAAACTGAGTAGCAAAGGTTAAAGATTCCTTTCTGAAAGAATGCTATTTTGCAATAATTCGTTTAAAAAAGAATTGTAATTCTGCTTTATGTAGAACAAACAAATGGATAAATATAATGATACATAACTGTAGTGATAATTTAATTAAGCATTATATATGGATAGTATGATACATATAAAATACGTTTACGATGTATATGTAAACAATCTCCAAAGAATTACATGAACAGATTGTCAGAAGCAAAGTTAAACAGTAATGCCATGTGACTAAGAACCGTATCAACACTGAATTTAAAGGAATCCAAAAGAAAATGAGAAAATCGTTTCAAGGTACGACTAATCATAAGCAGAGTTAGTGAAGAGTATCTTGATAAACAATGTGAACTGTTTTTCCATTTGAAAGACGGCTGAAGGACGGATTCTAGGGGCCTTACATGGCAACATGCGAAAAACACGCCACATTCTGGTTTGTACTGGTTATTGATCTAATTAAGGGTACTATATATTTTCAAATATTCTCAATCTTTTAACAGCACTCCATTTTTTTCTGCTATACTTTTAGTTATATTTTTCTACTATTTTGCGACAATGATTGAAACATGGAAATTTCCGATTAATGAAAAAAAGCAATAAGCCTTTTTTTTCAACAGAAAGAAATTTCAAGGCAACTTTTTTTTTGACCAAATGATCATGCCATGCAGATGAAAATAAGAAAGAAGTGCTGCTGAAATTGCAAATTTGTTGGTTGTCAACGTATTGTTGATAAGCGTGTGATGATTTAATTCTTAAGCTTTATTTACTGTTGAGCCGATAAATTTATTTCTGCGTCATGGGATCAACCTCGGATACATTGTAACCCAGAAACAACTGTAGATTGATAATATCACTAATATTCAGATGGGCGACAACTCGGAAAAGCAGTTGTCAACCCAAGGTCCTTGTAACAAATAAATACCCAAAGAAGAAATACAAATTTTCTGTACAGTCGACTCTCAAGCAATCAACATGAAGTTGTCCGTGGGCAAAGAAAAGTTTCTCGGATACAGCCCAAAAGGTCATCAGGCTTTGTTGATGCCCATAGCAAAGCTGAGACAAATGAATAATTGAAGTTGCTTTTAACTAAAAAATGAAGCATCTGATGGAATAACATGAATCTTTGAAATGAAAATATCTTTAACAGAGCCCCCTGAACAGTAAAAATAGTAGCTTCAATGACATTAGGCCTTGCAAGATGGCAATTTCATCAAGCAATCCAATCAAAAATATGAAAATGTGAAGCAGCCTGAGACTGTAACATTAACTTAAATCAAAAAGCTATTGAAATCAAACAAAATAGACCCAGGTTTAATAAAACTGTAAACAAACAGTTCCAGAAACACACATATGAATGTATTAAAAAGTCTTTAACTGAATAAAAATTATGAATTATATATAACATTTAAGCATTCAACACGCATTACAGAAAATTATATAAGCGTGCATTTTATGCAAAATGTGTTGAAAATATACTTTCAATATTTGCTTCCCCTGGAATTTCCAATAAGAGGCATTTCCACAACTGAAAAATAAGCAGATCACGGTGCCTATATTCCACATTTAATTTACGTAAAGTTTCGCATAAAGTTTTTTCTTTTCCCAATGGCATCGGCTAGTGTCCCCATTATATAAAGGAACTGTGATCTACTTGTCTAGGGGGCCTTATTACGGCTGTAAGGGCGGTGTTAGCAAGCTTTGAGTGGCATGAACGTAACTTCATTACACCTTTCTTGCCTTTTTAATGGTACAGTCTTGGAACTAATGTATGTGATTAGTGTTAATGTTTAAAATTTATCTTTTTTATGTTAACTTCAGTCAATATAATGTTTTTTAGATTTTAAACTCTAATTTATTTTTAGAAAAAGTTTTGTAAATAGTATTTCAGGCACTGAAAAATAACCATGGATTACTTTTAATTAGAATTCCCATCAAAATAAACATAAATCAATATGAAGAAGCATTTAACTTAAATAGAAATTATAACATTAACTTAAATCAGAAAGCTATCTAAAATATACAATAAAAAAGCCCAATTTTGATTAATCTACCATAAATAGCCCAGAACGAACAAAATATATATTAGAAAATCTTAAAGAAAAGAGTAAGACAAAATTAATATTAGTTGGAGTAAAAACACATGTAAAACAGACAAAATAGGAGTAGTTTTGATTTAAAAAAATCAAAAACATATTACATGAAATTCATTTGGAATTATTGGCGAAATACATAATGAGCTTCAAAAAATATACATCTTAAAACTTCAGCTGAAAAGAAAAATGACATGATTCCCTTGAACTAATGCTAAAAATTACCTAAAGCAGAAAAACTCAAACCCAACTAAACTTTGGAATAAACTGAAAGGAAGTAAAATATTAATGTTAATTAAAATTTTTAAAAACTAACTACCCTTTAGCGGGCAGCGGCTAATAGGTCTAATCACATATTAAAAAAAATTTCTCCAAGCGTTTGATGGATATTTAGTCTATTCACATGAGTTAATTAAAGCTAAAACGCATGAAAATCAATGCAGATGGCAGGATGATACCTTTTTTTTGCATTTCATGTCCTCTGATGGATGGTTAAAAAGTTTTTCTCGGTTTAAATCTATAAATTGTATTTTTGATTACTATAAATAAAATTCCTGATCTTTGAAAAAGAATCTCTTTCTCTCATTTGAAGGAATTAAGCAAATTTTCAATTAAAAGAAAAAGGTTTTATTTAGGTTTTTGGAAAGCTTTTTTATATCCTTTTAAGATCCAACCCGCTCAATCGTGTGGGTTAGACATTCTTATACATTTTTGATTCTGGAATAATCGTATGTAAAAAAATCCCGAATCCAACGATTGAGCGTGTTTGCAGAAGGTGTAAAATATCATTTTTTTATCAAAAGACGGTGGTTGTTTTTTACTTTTTAGATGGCAAATCTAACTTGGTTTTCAAATACAACAAAACACGTCTTCTTTTTATCTGTCGTAAAAGGTAATAATCAATATATTTCTAATTGCTTGGATACAAATTTTTGTATTAATGTTTAAATAATTGTAAAATAGAAAAATATTAATTATGCTCTATTAATGTGGCTTCTAGGCTGCCCGGGATTTCGTTACTTGCACGATCGTGCGGGTTTGGGCGTTACTTGAGTCACTGCAGCTGTAAAATGTAAGTATGCGAATTTTCTTTCTGTTTCAATAATTTTGATTTAAAGTATACATAAAAATGAAATATATAGTTATAAATAATACCAAATTTTCTTGGGGGTCGCCATTGGCGAGTCCCTTTTACTTTTTCTCTCTTTTTGCAATCAGTTTCTTTTCCGTACATTTGTTGAGGAGTATGGCATTTTTTTTTCTCTCCACAGATATCTGCATCATATCTCTCCCCGAAAGAAAAATTGGGTTTCAGTGGAAGTTAGTATATATATGGTGTGGTTTAAATAAATAAATATATATATATATATATATATAATATATATATATATATTTATTTTAAGTAATAAAATTTTCTGATACATTTTACTATTTTCATGGAATACTGTGTTAGAACTTTAACCAAAAATTTTTCAGGTGACTAAAAAAGGAGAAGAATTCTCACAGAAGAAATTTTTCAATTGATGAATAAATCAGATTAAACTAGATCAGAACTAGTGATTTCTCAGGATTTATGACGATGCTGCGAACAAAACATATGAATCGCGTATACTGGGGGAGAATCGGGTTCAGATGAGATCGATGAAGAAACACGTGGGAATATTTGAAATGAAAAGACAATTTTGAATCATTCTTTATCATAAAGAGTCTCTGTAGGATTCATGTACATTGATTTAGCTGTTGAAAATTCTTGGTTTCTATGCAAAAACAAGATGCAATATCAAATAAATTCCTCTAAAAATCAAAATGGATCGCTTAAAATTTAAGTTAGAGATAGTTGAAAGCGTTATCAGCCTACCACCTACTAACAAAAGTATTTTTAACTACAGTGATGAAGATAATAATTTTCTGTTATTCCACTCGCAAAAGATCGATATTATAATCCACCTGCTGCCACGTACCATGGTTTTATCTGGCCCTTCCAGGATAAAGGCATGACATGTATAATACGATTTTGATGTGTTGATGACATTTCAAGGCCTCACAAGTGCAGATTTGAAAACTACGAAAGCAGTTTGAAAACATGTGAAAAATGCAATGGTTATTTACATTTGTCAAAAACAAAACAAATGATTTTTCTGTAAATAAATAATGAATTAAAAAAGAGTTTTTTATCAATAATTTCCTTATTTATAACAAATTTAGTTGAATTAAGATTGTTTCTTCTATCAACTTAGAGCTAAAAATGTATAACTCCGTAAAATTTCATGGGTGACCTGTTTCACAGATAACGCCCAACCCGCACGACCGTGCGGGTACCATCTACGTTCCGGGGGGCGGAGTTTTTTTTTATTATTTTCCCAATGTCATTGTTGGGGTCCATATAGTATTAATAACTAGAAGAATTTAATATTTGAAGATAAAAATAATTCGGGTGTTAAAGGGATATGGGGATAGAGGCTCTATCTACTGCCCACATAGAACAGAAAGATAACTAGAAATCTTCGCTTTTCTCCACTCGAGAGAGAACACTTAGAATCATGTGAGAATGTTGGGGGTCGGAAATATAAACAAACTTTGTTTACAATATGTGGTACAAGATCCGTGGTTCGAAAATCTTTCATTACAGCTTTTCTGCTCGGAGAAAACGTTTGCATGTTATAAAGTTCCACAGTAAATAGTTCATCAAATTTGCGAAATAACTAATTTAAATTCCCCAAAATACATTACTTTATTTCTAACTTTTTATACTAAAATTAAATAAAATGTAAAATGTGGATATATACCAATTTCAACGTGTTTTCTAAGTATTCTACATATATTTTTAGTAAGTATTCTATGCTGTACAATTAAGTGCGCAGTGGCTATAACGTCTAGCCACCTCCCAGGAAAAAACCCTGATCAGATTTTTTTGTGACTAAATAATGTTTAAAGAGGATGAGAACATTACATTTATCAAGTACTTTATCACAGAAAAGTGTATTTTAGCTCTGTGCCCTTTAAAGGGTTAACGGTGCGAAGGCATAAGTGAGAAAGATTACGGTATTCATTCATTACTGAAAGTTAAAAACTATAAAAGAGATACCAAATTAGTTGAGCACGTCAAATTCATTAAGGTATCCGACTACGTTCCCGAAACGTGATTTTTCAAAGCTTATAATGGGTAATATATTTATGATGTTTTGGTGTCACTTTGTGAAAACGTATATAAAATTGTTTTTAAAGAATATTATTACGATATAAAAATTATTTAAGTGCAATATTTTGACAAAAAATTAACATAGAATGACCACATTTTCAAAATATTCTCTTTGTAGAAAAATGCTTCTATTATAAAAACAATTTTCGCCTGTATATAAGCTCAGACTCAGGGGCTGAACTGGAATGTTTGAAATATGAAGCTTAAGAAGCTGATTTATCCATAGTTTTATGACAGGGGAGGAAATTTTAAGAAAAAAACGAAAATAATTATTTCAATTGGTGATAACTATGAAAATAATGGGAATTTTTTCAAAAATCATAGTTGAGCCTCTGTACAGAGGTCTGAGCTATACAGGTAAAAATATTATTATAATAGAAGCATTTTTCACAAGGAGAACATTTTGAAAAAAGGTTATTCTAAGTTAATTTTTGCTGAAATATTGTGTTTTTAATAATTTTTGTCATATAATGTCATAAAACAATTTTATACGTGTATTCTAATCTAAGTGACACTAAGTACCATGAAAATTATCCATTTTGTGCTTTTTAAAATCATGGTTTCCGAGAACATAGTCGGATACCTTAAAACTATAACATTCATTTAATTCAGAAAACTATTCGGAAGTAGCCTTGTAAACAGAACCTTGTTGCCAAAACTTAAATGCAATTTACATCAAAATACTTTTTTACGATGATTTATTTGAAAAATTTTTTGGTGCGTTACAAAGAACATATAAACGAATAAGTATAGCGATAAATAAACAACAATAATTAAAATATCCCCATCCTTAAAAATTACTTTGAAGATTTGTAGCATGCGGAAGGAAAGCAATTGTTAAGATTGACTTCAGACGGTTTCTTGAAAAATAAATATAAGAAGTGCACTTTAACATCATTCTGGTTACAAATACAACCTGTATTCGGTTTGAAAAGAAAACGTTCTGAAATACATCTTACCTTTTCCAACTTCATATGTATATGGAATTTGTTTTTTCAGCATTTATAAACATTCAATCGAAAATAAGGAACACACTATTGGACGTGAAACTGCATCTCAGATTAAAATTGACAACCAGGGAACCAAATTATGACTATCTGTCATCTCAGCCCAAACAATGTCATCTTTTTCATTAACCCAAATAAATGTTATTTTTGTGATACAACTTTTATTTATATATTTTATTATGAATAATTTATTTCTCTTTTCTCATCATTATTCATGTCACAAAAAAGGAAAAATAAATATAATTTTATTGTTATTAAAATACATCCATTTTATTACGAGGCATATTTAGAGTTACGA
>BMAU01006508.1:0-32746 GCA_019973935.1 Trichonephila clavipes | reverse complement strand
TCGTAACTCTAAATATGCCTCGTAATAAAATGGATGTATTTTAATAACTTGTGCATTATATTTATTTTCCTTTTGTGACATGAATAATGATGAGAAAAGAGAAATAAATTATTCATAATAAAATATATAAATAAAAGTTGTATCTTAAAAATAACATTTATTTGGGTTAATGAAAAAGATGACATTGTTTGGGCTGAGATGACAGATAGTCATAATTTGGTTCCCTGGTTGTGTCAATTTTAATCTGAGATGCAGTTTCACGTCCAATAGTGTGTTCATATTTTCGATTGAATGTTTATAAATGCTGAAAAAACAAATTCCATATACATATGAAGTTGGAAAAGGTAAGATGTATTTCAGAACGTTTTCTTTTTCAAACCGAATACAGGTTGTATTTGTAACCAGAATGATGTTAAAGTGCACTTCTTATATTTATTTTTCAAGAAACCGTCTGAAGTCAATCTTAACAATTGCTTTCCTTCCGCATGCTACAAATCTTCAAAGTAATTTTTAAGGATGGGGATATTTTAATTATTGTTATTTATTTATCGCTATACTTATTCGTTTATATGTTCTTTGTAACGCAACTAAAAAATTTTTCAAATAAATCATCGTAAAAAAGTATTTTGATAATTGCATTTAAGTTTTGGCAACAAGGTTCTGTTTACAAGGCTACCTGCTAAAAATAGTTTTCTGAATTAAATGAATGTTATAGTTTTAAGGTATCCGACTACGTTCGGAACCATGATTTTAAAAAGCACAAAAATGGATAATTTTCATGATATTTAGTGTCACTTAGATTAGAATACACGTATAAAATTGTTTTAAGGACATTATATGACAAAAAATTATTTAAACACAATATTTCAGCAAAAATTAACTTAGAATAACCTTTTTTCAAAATGTTCTCCTTTTGTGAAAAAATGCTTCTATTATAATAATATTTTACCTGTATATAGCTCAGACCTCAGTACAGAGGCTCAACTATGATTTTTGAAAAATTCCCATTATTTTCATAGTTATCACCAATTGAAATAATTATTTTCGTTTTTTTTTTTCTTAAAATTTCTCCCTTCTCCCCTCTGTTCTAGTAAACTATGGATAAATCAGCTTCTAAGTCATATATTTCAAACATTCAGTTCAGCCTCTGTACAGAGGTCTGAGCTATATACAGGCGAAAATTGTTTTTATAATAGAAGCATTTTTCACAAAGGAGAATATTTTGAAAATGGGTCATTCTATGTTAATTTTTTGTCAAAATATTGCACTTAAATAATTTTATATCGTAATAATATTCTTAAAACAATTTTATATACGTTTTCTAATCAAAGTGACACTAAATATCATAAATATTACCCATTTATAAGCTTTGAAAAATCACGGTTTTCGAACGTAGTCGGATACCTTAATGAATTCGACGCTCAACTAATTTATCTCTTTTAGATAGTTTTTAACTTTCAGTAATGTTAATACTGTAATTTTCAATTTATGCCTTCGCACTGTTAACCCTTTAAAGGGCACAGAGCTAAAAATACACTTTCTGTGATAAAGTACTTGATAAATGTAATGTTCTCATCCTCTTTAAAACATTATTTAGTCACAAAAAATCTGATCAGGAGGTTTTTCCTGGGAGGTGGCTAGACGTTATAGCCACTGCGCATAATTGTACAGCATAGAATACTTACTAAAAATATATGTAGAATACTTAGAAAACACGTTGAAATTGGTATATATCCACATTTTACATTTTATTTAATTTTAGTATAAAAAGTTAGAAATAAAGTAATGTATTTTGGGGAATTTAAATTAGTTATTTCGCAAATTTGATGAACTATTTACTGTGGAACTTTTATAACATGCAAACGTTTTCTCCGAGCAGAAAAGCTGTAATGAAAGATTTTCGAACCACGGATCTTGTACCACATATTGTAAACAAAGTTTGTTTATATTTCCGACCCCCAACATTCTCACATGATTCTAAGTGTTCTCTCTCGAGTGGAGAAAAGCGAATTTCTAGTTATCTTTCTGTTCTATGTGGGCAGTAGATGGAGCCTCTATCCCCATATCCCTTTAACACCCGAATTATTTTTTATCTTCAAATATTAAATTCTTCTAGTTATTAATACCATATGGACCCCAACAATGACATTGGGGAAAATAATAAAAAAAAACTCCCGCTCCCCGGAACGTAGATGGTACCCGCACGGTAGGTCGTGCAGTTGGAGCATTATCTGTGAAACAGGTCACCCATGAAATTTTACGAGTTATACATTTTTAGCTCTAAGTTGATAGAAGAAACAATCTTAATTCAACTAAATTTGTTATAAATAAGGAAATTATTGATAAAAACTCTTTTTTAATTCATTATTTATTTACAGAAAAATAATTTGTTTTGTTTTTGACAAATATAAATAACCATTGCATTTTCACATGTTTTCAAAATGCTTTCGTAGTTTTTAAATCTGCACTTGTGAGGCCTTGAAATGTCATCAACACATCCAAAAACGGCTATACATGTCATGCCTTTTATCCTGGAAGGGCCAGGATAAACCCATGGCATGTATAGCAGGTGGATTATAACACTCTCGATCTTTTTGCGAGTGGAATAACAGCACTGGTATCTTCATCATCAGTTAAAATACTTTTGTAGTAGGTGGAGAGGCTGATAACGCTTCAACTATCTCAACTTAAATTTTAAACGATCCATTTTTGATTTTTAGAGGAATTTTGGCTTGATATTGCATCTTGTTTGCATAGAAACCAAGAATTTTCAACAGCTAAATCAATGTAATGAATCAAGAGACTTTTATGATAAAGAATGATTCAAAATTGTCTTTTCATTTCAAATATTCCCACGTGTTTCTTCATCGATCTCATCTGAACTTGATTCTCCTCCTAGTATACGCGATTCATATGTTTTGTTCGCAGCATCGTCATCATCCGAGAAATCACTAGTTCTGATCTAAGTTTAATCTGATTTATTCATCAATTGAAAAATTTCTTCTGTGAGAATTCTTCTCCTTTTAGTCACCTGAAAAATTTTTTGGTTAAAAGTTAACACAATATTCCATGAAAATAGTAAAAATGTATCAGAAAATTTTATTATTTAAAATATATATATATATATATATATATATATATATATATATATATATATATATTTAAACCACACCATATATAACTTCCACCGGAAAACCCATTTTTTTTCGGGGAGAGAGATATGGATGCAGATATCTGTGGAGAGGAAAAAATGCCATACCCCTCAACAAATGTACGGAAAAGAAAACTGATTGCAAAAGAGAGAAAAGTAAAAGGGACTCGCCAATGGCGACCCCCAAGAAAATTTGGTATTATTTACATAATCATATTTTCATTTTTATGTATACTTTAATCAAAATTATTGAAACAGAAAAGAAAATTCGCATACTTACCCTTTTTTACAGCTGCAGTGACTCAAGTAGGCCCAACCCGCACGATCGTGTGGGTAACGAAATCCCGAGCCCTAGAAGCCACATTAATAGAGTATAATTAATATTTTTCTATTTTACAATTATTTTTAAACATTAATACAAAAATTTGTGTCCAAGCAATTAGAAATATATTGATTATTACCTTTTTTGACAGATAAAAAGAAGACGTGTTTTTGTTGTATTTGAAAACCAAGTTAGATTTGCCATCTAAAAGTAAAATATGGACTACAACCACCGTCTTTTGATAAAAAAATGATACTTTACACCTTCTGCAAACACGCTCAATCGTTGGATTCGGGATTTTTTTACATACGATTATTCCAGAATCAAAATGTATAGAATGTCTAACCCACACGATTGAGCGGGTTGGATCTTAAAGGGATATAAAAAGCTTTCCAAAACCTAAATAAAACCTTTTTCTTTTAATTGAAAATTTACTTAATTCCTTCAAATGAGAGAAAGAGATTCTTTTGCAAAAGATCAGAAATTTTATTTATAGTAATCAAAATACAATTTATATATTTAAACCGAGAAAAACTTTTTAACTACCCATCCCAGAGGACATGAAAATGCAAAAAGGTATCGTCCTGCCATCTGTATTGATTTTCATGCGTTTTAGCTTTAATTAACTCATGTGAATAGACTAAATATCCTTCAAACGCTTGGAGAAATTTTTTTAATATGTGGTTAGACCTATTAGACGCTGCCCGCTAAAGGGTAGTTAGTGTTTTTAAAAATTTTAATTAACATTAATATTTTACTTCCTTTTTCAGTTTATTCCAAAGTTTAGTTGGGGTTTGAGGTTTCTGATTTAGATAATTTTAGCATTAGTTCAAGGGAATCATGTCATTTTTCTTTTCGGCTGAAGTTTTAAGATGTATATTTTTGAAGCTCATTATGTATTTCTGCCAATAATTCCAAATGAATTTCGTTGTAATATGTTTTTTGATTTTTTAAATCAAAACTACTCCTATTTTGTCTGTTTTACATGTGTTTTTACCAACTAATATTAATTTTGTCTTACTCTTTTCTTTAAGATTTTCTAATATATATTTTGTTCGTTCTGGGCTATTTATGGTAGATTAATCAAAATTGGGCTTTTTTATTGTATATTTTAGATAGCTTTCTGATTTAAATGTTATAATTTCTATTTAAGTTGAATGCTTCTTCATATTGATTTATGTTTATTTTGATGGGAATTATAATTCAAAGTAATCCATGGTTATTTTTCAGTGCCTGAAATACCATTTACAAAAAAACTTTCTAAATAAATCAGAGTTTAAAATCTAAAAACATTATATTGACTGAAGTTAACATAAAAAGATAAATTTTAAAAATTAACACTAAACAACAAGACAAGTACCATTAAAAAGGCAAGAAAGGTGTAATGAAGTTACGTTCTACTATCACAAAGCTTGCTAACACCGCCCTTACAGCCGTAATAATGCCCCTGACAAGTAGATCACAGTTCCTTTATATAATGGGGACACTAGCCGATGCCATTGGGAAAAGAAAAACTTTTATGCGAAACTTTACGTAAATTAGATGTAGAATAGGCACCGTGATCTGCTTATTTTTCAGTTGTGGAAATGCCTCTTATTGAAATTCCAGGCGAAGCAAATATTGAAAGAATTTTCAACACATTTTGCATAAAATGCACGCTTATATAATTTTCTGTAATGCGTGTTGAATGCTTAAATGTTATATATAATTTATAATTTTTATTCAGTTAAAGACTTTTTTAATACATTCATATATGTGTGTTTCTGGAACTGTTTGTTTTACAGTTTTATTAAACCTGGGTCTATTTTGCTTGATTTCAATAGCTTTTTGATTTAAGTTAATGTTATAGTCTCAGGCTGCTTCACATTTTCATATTTTGATTGGATTGCTTGATGAAATTGCCATCTTGCAAGGCCTAATGTCATTGAAGCTACTATTTATACTGTTCAGGGGCTCTGTTAAAGATATTTTCATTTCAAAGATTCATGTTATTCCATCAGATGCTTCATTTTAGTTAAAGCAACTTCAATTATTCATTTGTCTCAGCTTTGCTATGGGCATCAACAAAGCCTGATGACCTTTTTGGGCTGTATCCGAGAAATTTTTCTTTGCCCACGGACAACTTCATGTTGATTTTTTGAGAGTCGACTGTACAGAAAATTTGTATTTCTTCTTTGGGTATTTATTTGTTACAAGGACCTTGGGTTGACAACTGCTTTTTCCGAGTTGTCGCCCATCTGAATATTAGTGATATTATCAATCTACAATTGTTTCTGTTACAATGTATCCGAGGTTGATCCCATGACGCAGAAGTAAATTTATCGGCTCAACAGTAAATAAAGCTTAAGAATTAAATCATCACACGCTTATCAACAATACGTTGACAACCAACAAATTTGCAATTTCAGCAGCACTTCTTTCTTATTTTCATCTGCATGGCATGATTATTTGGTCAAAAAAAAAAGTTGCCGTGAAATTTCTTTCTGTTGAAAAAAAAAGGCTTATTGCTTTTCCTCATTAATCGGAAATTTCCATGTTTCAATCATTGTCGCAAAATAGTAGAAAATCGAACTAAAAGTATAGCAGAAAAATGGAGTGCTGTTAAAAGATTGAGAATATTTGAAAATATATAGTACCCTTAATTAGATCAATAACCAGTACAAACCAGAATGTGGCGTGTTTTTCGCATGTTGCCATGTAAGGTCTCTAGAATCCGTCCTTCAAATGGAAAAACAGTTCACATTGTTTTTATCAAGATACTCTTCACTAAATCTGCTTATGATTAGTTGTACCTTGAAACGATTTTCTCATTTTCTTTTGGATTCCTTTAAATTCAGTGTTGATACGGTCACATCAGTGTTGATATGGCACGATGGTCACATACTTCTTAGTCACATGGCATTACTGTTTAACTTTGCTTCTGACAATCTGTTCATGTAATTCTTTGGAGATTGTTTACATATACATCGTAAACGTATTTTATATGTATCATACTATCCATATATAATGCTTAATTAAATTATCACTACAGTTATGTATCATTATATTTATATCCATTTGTTTGTTCTACATAAAGCAGAATTACAATTCTTTTTTAAACGAATTATTGCAAAATAGCATTCTTTCAGAAAGGAATCTTTAACCTTTGCTACTCAGTTTGTGTTCTGTTTTGTATCGGTGCTATTATTGTTAATATTTTAATTCAACGCAGGCCTGTGTCATCTGTTTTAGATAGTATTTTGTTTTGTTTTTAATTTATACTAATTAATTTCTTTTCCGTTTGAAGGCTGCCTGATGTGCAAGGTGGTTATAATTAAAGTTTCAAAACGCTGTGTAAAAAAGAACCACTGATCAGAATGACGCCAAATTTGAACGGAATATTATTGAAGAAGGGGGAAAGCGTATAATACAAGAAGAAAATAGTTCCAAATTTTGTCAACAGATGGCGCTGTATTTATCAGAATATGTAAATGAAAATACCTGCCATGCGCCCGACTCATTTCAATTGTTATAAAAACGCCGGGTGTACACGATTTTTCCTCATTTCACGACCGCGCTCTGCATGTACATCTTTTTTACAAGAATAATGATTGTGCACCAATAGCTCTGGAGAAGTTCCGGACACTCAAGGGTATGAAAATAGGCATTGATCTTGAGTCTGGAAAAAATGATTCGAAAATTTGAAGAGACACGTTCTTTTCACGTGCAATGTAATAGAGGGAGAAAAGAGTTAATTGGACTGTAGTTGAAAAGTGGACACAGCAGTGCAGGATGAGTCGAGTGGTGGTTTGCAACCGTGCTGTGCTTGGGGAATTGACAATACACTCGACAGACCTGTGAGCACGGGCATAAAATTCTACGAAACATCCTGCATTGCTAGCCATACAAAATTAGTCATTTGCAGGAGTTGCTTACTTCTGACCTGCCAACAAGAGAGACTTTTGTTTTAGAATTTCTTGCTCGCATGGAAGTGGATAATGAATGGCCGTGAAAAATTTTGTGGTCAGACGAAGCCCATTTCCATCTGACAGGATATATCAATACATAGAATTGCCGAATATTGGCAACAGAGAATCCACTCGCAACTCAACCAGTACCACTTCATCCTGCAAAGATCACTGTGGTGCGGGTTTACGTCATCATTTATCATAGAGCCATACTTTTTGACGAGATAGGTGCTTTTGGACCTTTTACCGTTACCATCAGTGGTCAGTGCTATGAGTGTCTTTGCGCAACCACGTCATTCCAGGTCTTCAACAGCTCGGTTGTGTGGATGGGATCATTTTTTTGCAAGATGGTGCTCCTCCGCACATTGAAAATCCAGTGAAGTAGTTGCTGAAGGGGCTTTTGGAAATGCCAGAGTTATCAGCCATCTTTTCCCCAGCCTGGCCACCCCTATCACCTGATCTTAATTTGTGGGACTTTTGGTTGTGGGGCTATCTGAAAGTTGTTGTGTTCAGTGCTCCGATTGCACACATTTAGCCGAAATGAAATCACGTATTGCGCAAGACATTCTGAACGTGGCCCCAGAGACACTTAGTTCAGTTTTGGAAACGTGCTGTTTCTCGATTTAAACTTGTTGCAGACAACGGTGGACAGTATATTGGACATGTTTTGTGCGAATCTCGTGAAATTAAAAACCGATTTGAGAGAGATGGACGCTTTTTATTCGGTTTTTGGCATCAGGACAGTTAAAAACCGATTTGATGGACGCTTTTATGCTGTTTTTGGCCTCGAGACAATTAAAAACATATTTCTCCCATCCGATGTGATATGACCTTGCCGTGGTGGGTGGGCTAACGTAACTAACAATATCATACCTGAACAGTCATGCACACTGAACAGAACACTTGATTTAACGTGTTTTTGGATTAAAATATTTTTGTTTGTAAGCATTTCTTTTAATAAATTTATTCGAATTGGGTTTCAATTAAGTTATTAAATCAAGTTGCTTTTTTAATTTTGCAATGTATAGTATGATAAACTTTATTAATAGTCTATTGAATGTTGTACAATATTTTTTTTAAAAAAAATTATACGTTCTTTAATTTTAATATTCATTCACAACTCATATGTTCACTAAATATTCTTTCGAATTGCCTGTGTGAAAAATCGTAACTGAGAAGGTGTCATGTCAATCTATCTTAATGGCAACATGCAAAAAAAAAAAAAAAAAAAATTAGTGCAAGTTTTTCAAATTTAGTCTGATATAATAAGGCCATTCTTAAGTCTTATAATAAATTAGGAAAAAAACTTTTTTATGCATGTTATTTCACAATTATTTTAACACAACAAAAAGTGAGAAAAAATAATGTACTTAAAGAAAATTTATATATTTCCAAAAAAATTCTCTAACTGTTTGAAAAAATTGGTTGCTGCTTATGCCACCTGATCGACAGTTACATCAGATCAAGGTCCACGAAATTCATCGATGTTAAGGACTAGATTTTTACGCCTGTCTTTGGCCTTAGCTTTGAGCACCATGCATGTGAAGTACGATTCCTCCCCAATTTTGAAGGAGAACAACCCTGAGAGTGGCAAGAAGCCTCCCATCTCTCTTCCCACCAATCTAAAGAGAGGACTTGTGGCTCAACGGCTATTTAGAGTACCCCAATGCCGAGAAGGTACTATACATTTACAAACATTCATACCTTCTCCAGGATTCGAACTCAGACCCTGCGGCACCGCAGTCAGCGTCACTAACCACTACACCAGATGGGCGACTTCTTAAAAAAATATAAATTACATAAATACTTAACACAATTTCAGCAAAATTATATGATAATAAATATAACCATGTTTTATTTAAATTTCGAGTACAGCTACACAACGGGCCATAAAATTGCAACACCATGAAGGAAAGCAAATATAATATATATTTTTTCTACGCAAACGGTATAGCATGAAGATAAATTGTATAAACTTGCAAGCAGTTTGGGGTTTACAGAGATGAAAAATGAGTAGAAAAACGGCTGCCACCCCTCGCAGCTCAAAATGTCTTTATCTGGTTAGGCAGAAGTCAAACTGGGTTTAGATGACAGAAACGGACAACATACACTCAGGAACATTGAAAATAGCGACCCAAGAAGAAAGCATCGGATTGAAATGAAACTTAATACACATAATGACCCAGATGAGAGATTCACTTGATCTCAAAAACGAGACAATTAAATGAATACAGGGTGTGCAATGACACAAATACTGGGCAACTTCAATAGCGCGTTGGACCACCTCCAGCTGCAATACATGCTGCCACACGGTCCGGCATTGAGTTCATTAGAAACCTTATGTTGTCCTGAGGCAGATGGGCCCACAAATCTTGAACAGCCAACTCTAAACCATGTACAGAGTGACACGATGGCATCTGCCGTTTTAGTTGATACCACAAGTGCTCTAAAGGGGACAAATCGGGGGAGCGGGCCGGCCATGAAAGAGTCTAAAAATGACGTAGGAAGTCTTGAGCAACTCTTGCTGTATGCGGATGAGCATTATCTTGTTGGAAAATTGCCCCTGGGAGACCATTTAGGAAAGGTCCTACATGGGGTCGAAGAATATCATCAACGTAACGTTGGCCCGTTAAGGTTCCACGCATCACAATTAAAGCGGACCGGCTATCATAGGCTATGACTCCCAGACCATTACACCAGCTGTGCGGGCAGTGTGACGTAGAACAGTGTGGGGGGAATCGTACCGCTCACCAGGGTGCCTCCACACCCGTACACGGTTATCATCTGTCCCCAAAACAAACCGGGATTCATCACTAAACACAACCTTTTGCCAATCTGTGACATTTCACAATGATCTGGCTTGGCACCACTGTAGACGCAGTTGCGGATGTTCCGGTGATAAAGGGAGTGCACGAAAAGGGCACTTGGATTTAAGATTTGCTTTTGAAAGGTGTCTGGAAATTGTTTGTGGAACAATTGCTTCGCCTACGTCTGCTCGTATCGTTGAACTAGTCACTGTGGGGTCCATAAGTGCTTGCCGCACGATCCTTCGATCCTCTCTCCTCGTGGTCTTCCTGGTCGCTCCAGACCCGGTTTTCCGCGCGTGGGTACCTTCTCGTGTGCACTGCTTCCAACAATTTCTAACGACACACTCCGAACGATCCACTTGGCCAGCAACACGGCGCGTCGTCCAGCCTGCAGTTTTCATCCCGATGATCAGGCCTCTCTCAAACTCGCTTAACTGTGAGAAATGTCTTCTAGCACGTTTACCTGGCATGTTTCGCTTACCAAAGTCTTCCTACAATTGGCGGGTAATTGTCACGTTTATGAATCTTCGAATTTGCGCTTGCTTATATAGCACCCTCTTCCTGGTTGTAGCGCCACCTCGGCGTGTATGAGCATGCGTATTGGCACAAAACTTGGATCATTTGCATATCACATTACGCTGTACTTATTTGCAAAGTTTCGCGATTGTACTTAGCTTCCTTCTTGGGTCGCTATTTTCAATGTTCCTGAGTGTATTTCATAAACCGTATTGGCTGGAGAAGGGTGGCGTGCCAGTCTCTCAACAACCCATGTCCTGATGTTTTGAATGGATATGTGTGTCATCTGGAGGGTGTGCAGGCTAGGAAAACAATCGAATACTTTGTGTATCGAGGAAGATCAGAACACAACGAGCAACATGTGGTCTCGTATTACCTTGTTTGGCAGGCCTCAATGATACGGCACAACAAATGGAGGTAAAATGTCAGAAATGTACCAACTGCGTTCAAATTACCATCGACCAGAACTAGAGATGTGCGTGTCGTGTACTTAGTGGTTGCCCAAACCATCACACCAGGAGCAAGGCACTTATGCCGATATCGAATGCAAACAGGCGATGAGTAGCCTCCTCAGTGTCTTCAGATACGTAAACTGTCATCAGAATACTGCACGCAGAACCAGGACTTGTCTAAAAAGACGACATTGGGCCACTCATGTGTCCAGTTTAATTATTCTTCGGACCAGAGTCACCGCCTCCTTCTTTGCTGGAATGTCAAGGGAAGCCAAAGTAATGGTCCCCGTGTTGACAGTTAACGCAGCTGCAAACCGTACGAGCGAATACTGAGCGTGCTGCAAACATGCCCGTTTCCTCCCTAATGGTTTGTGATGTGGTTGTACGGTTTTGCAGGGCCGACCTCACAATATGTCTGCCCTCTCGGGCGTTAGTTATTGGAGGGCATGAAGATCCTGCAGTGGGACTCTCAGCAACCCATTGATTCCAGACTCGCATGACAATGGTTAGATTTCGACCAGTGCGATGGGTGATATCACGGACCGATGTAATCTACATCTATAGGATACGACCCTGCCTGTATCGAATTTCAACCTTTGCTGGTAAGCATTTCATCCTCTTATTCGAGGCATATTATGACATTCTGACTAAAATCTGAACTTAGAAAGCGCTTTCCGAATCAGAAATCCACTACACAATTTTTCTCTTATGTAGCTCTTCAGATGTTGTTTCTCCCTTCTGCTTCATCCGAATGCGCTGAAATACTTATCATTTGTATACCCCAACCTCTTCCTCTCATGTGATTTTGATGTTCGTCAATCACATCTTAAAACATTTATTCTTTAATAAAAAAAATGAAATTAATACTGTTAAAGCATCCACTTAATCGAATTTCAAGTTTGGCTAGAAATTGAATTTTGAGATATTATTGCTGGTGAACTTATTATATGATCTGTCGCCAATTCTACATCATTTGCTTTACGCGTCTTAGCTCTCTTTTATACGTTCTATTCTGATATCTCTGTTGTTGTTTCTTTGACACTTTAAACACATGTCTGAAACAAGTAATGTAAAAAAAAATAAAATTCCAAGGCAATTCCTATTTAGATCAACTAAGAAACATTTTATTTTAGTTACTTTTTATTAAATAGTTACAATTAATGTAAATATGTATATACATATGACAGAATCAAAATACTAAATGACAAAACAGAAAGCGATTTTCCTTGCAATTTTCTATTTTTCTTTCTGTGTATGGTGTTGGACTATAATTTTTGTTTGTGTTACTATTTACTTATGAAAGAAATTAAATTATATTACAACAAAATAGTACATTGAAAAGAAATCACATTCTCAGAAATTAGGAATCTCAGATATGATTTGAACCCACGTCCTTCGGATTAAATGTCCAACGCGCTATCCATTGCACTACGAGGACACCACAAGCGAGTTTTTTTTATATATGGGGTTAGTCTATTATTTTTGTTTTTTACCATTTATTCATTTTTTAATTTTATTAATGAATCAATATTTGAAAAACTGAATTAACATCCAGTGTCATCCACTACAAGTTTTAAAAAATGTATTTAAACTCAAGTGGATGAATAGAAAGTATTTCATCAACGATCGAAAATTTGAACAAGATATATATATATAATTATTAAGAAGAGATAGAACTAATAGTAGGAATCGAAAAGAATGTTATTAACCTCGCCGTATACACTCGAGAAAACATATTGAATGTTCACTTCTAGAATCAAGTAAATAAACAAAGCATTTGTATGATAGTTATGGAATAGAAGAAATTGCAAAAAAAAAAATAATAATAATAATTTGGTCATAAAGTTTTAATACTGTACCTTTATTGCGAGCTCAATCCTATGAAATGATATTGAGCAAAGTAAAAGCAGAGGGCCGTGGTAGCCAACAGGTCAAGATGTCGGATCGTGGCTGGCTTGTCACGAGTTCGAGCCCAGTACCACTAAAGACCCGCCGTGTAGGGGCGAAATGCACGTTAAATCTGTCGAAAGCTCAAACGTCCTCCCGTTGGTGTGGTGTGATGCTGTAAATAGGAGAGAGTGGTGTCTGCTCAGGTGTCGTCCTCGTCACTTGATCATGGTTAAAAGCTACAAGATCCGTCGCCAAAAGCCCTCGCATAGCTCAACAGGCACACTAGGCACGCTTAGGCACACTAGGCACGTGCGTTGGGCGCAAAAAATTTGGAGATGCGAAATAATGGAGGGCGAAAAAGGAGGGGGAAAAATTAAAATTACAGCGAATAAACCACCCCCTAGCAAATCATGTATGCCAGTAATTCTCAAAGTGGTTTGTACGGACCCCCAAGGTTCTATGCCAGTACTACTGAAGGCCCGCCGTGTAGCCCCTTATATCTGTCAAGAGCTCAAACGTCCTCCATTGGAGAGGAGTGGTAGTTAGGAGAGGGAGTTGTTAGCTCTGGTGTCGTCCTCGTCACTTGACCATGGTTCAAAATTACGAAAGTCTTCTTGTAACTGAACACAGTGCGACGTTAATATTCACTCACCAAGGGGTTTATGACGAACTGCAAGAAGTCCACATCAGCAAAATATAATTTGGGGGTCCTTGAGAGGTAAATGAGTGTCTATAGTAGACTAAAACAGATGGCGCGTGACATGATTCAATTCCTACTATTAGTTCACACTCACCTTATATATACTTAGCTTAACTCAGTGGGGCAACAGGCCATGAGGACCAAGGCCTACTGTGTCCAACTCAATATGCCTGACCCTGGGCCCTGAGGTGCATGTGCAGATGCTGCGATCAGGTGGTCAGTCTGACGCGAAAGCCCCAGTGTTAAGTTCCCAAGCAAACATAGTACTCATTTATCGACCCACTGAAGAGCTGAAAGGATGAGTCGAGCTTGCCCAAACCGTGTTTGAACCTCGAACCTGTGATGTGGAAGCACGATGCACTAACCACTCAACCACTGGGCTTCTCGATATATATTTATTTATATATCTTGTTGAAATTTTCAATAGTTAAAAAAAATTCTTTTTATTCATCCACTCAAGTTCAAACACGTTTTTTAACACTTTTAGTGGTTAACACATGATGTTAATAATTTTTTTCAAACATTAATTCATCAATTTTTTAATTAATGAATAAATAGTAACAAATAAAAATAACAGTTCAACACACCATATATAAAAAGGAAAAATTGCTCGTTGTGTCCTTCTAGCGCAATGGATAGCGAGTTGGACTTTCAATCCAAAGTTCGTGGGTTCAATTACCACCTGGGGTTCCCTAATTATTTCTGAGAATGTGACAAACAAAAATAATAATCCATCACCATATATGTGGCCACGGTAGCCTAATAGTCAAGGTATCGGATGGTGGCTTGCATGTCACGAGTTCGAGCCCATTATTACAAAATACCCGCCGCTTAGGGGCACTATGCAAGTTAAATTTATTGAGAGATCAAACGTCATCCCGTTGGTGTGGTGTGGTAGTTAGGAGAGGGAGTTGTTAGCTCTGGTGTCGTCCTCGTCACTTGACCATGGTTCAAAATTACGAAAGTCTTCTTGTAACTGAACACAGTGCGACGTTAATATTCACTCACCAAGGGGTTATGACGAACTGCAAGATGTCTACATCAGCAAAAAATAATTTGGGGGGTCCTCCAGGTGTAAATGAGTATCTATAGTAGACTAAAACAAATAGCGTGACATTATTTAATTCCTACTATTAGTTCACACTCACCTTATGTACACTCAGCAAAAAAAGTAGGGCAACAAGGCCACATGAGGACCAAGGCCTACTGTGTCCGTAACGAATATGCCTGACCCTGGGCCCTGAAGGTGCATTTGCAAGATATGCTATTATTAGAAATGAAGGTGATTGCAGTCTGACGTAGCCGGTAGTGTTAACGTCGTCCCAGTATAAAAACAGGTAACCAAATTGTTTTAGTGTGCTGAATCGTTTACAAAGCAAAAAAGCTGAAGACATGCTTATACCATTTTGAAGACAATATGAGCTTGCCGCAAACCGTGATTTGGAAATCATTCGCATGTTGGCGCTTGATGATTAGCCACTCAGACGACTGGCTTCGTCGATTTGGCCGCTTATATATCTGTGTTGGGACTTTCAATAGTTAAAGATGTCATTTATTCATCCACTCAAGTTCAAACACGTTTTTTAACACTTTTAGTGGTTAACACATGATGTTAATAATTTTTGCAAACATTAATTCATCAATTTTTTAATTAATGAATAAATAGTAGAAATCAAAAATAACAGTTCAACACACACACGCACACCATATATAGAGATCCCGGAAAAATTGCTCGTTGTGTCCTTCTAGCGCAATGGATAGCGAGTTGGATGGTCAATCGAAAGTTCGTGGGTTCAATTACCAACGGGGTTCCTAATTATTTCTGAGAATGTGAAAACCGAAAATAATAATCCATCACCATATATGTGGCCACGGTAGCCTAATAGTCAAGGTATCCAATGGTGGCTTGCAAAAAGTAATGTTCGGACCCTCACATGACAAAATACCCGTCACTTAGACACTATGCAAGGTTAAATTTTATTGAGAGATTTGTCTCCCGTTGGTGCGGTGTGGTATTTGAGATGGGAGTTGGGCATCCCACGAGTGTCGTCCTCGTCACTTGAGACAAGGTTCAAAAATATGGAACGAAATGTCTTCATCATGTAACTGAACACAATACCCGACGTTAATCGTGCATTCACTCACCAAGGGGTTCAATGACGAACTAAACCACATCAGCAAAATCTTTTGCCTTTTTCTCTGAGAGGTAAATGAGTATCTATAGTAAATCAAAACAGATGGCGCGTGACATGATTTTAATCATTGACTATTAGTTCAAACTACCATTATATATACTTAGCTTAACTCAGTGGGGCATACAGGCCATTGGACCAAGTGTATATGTGTCAACTTTACTCAATGTGCAACCCTGGGCCCTGAGGTGCATGTGCAGATGCTGCGATCAGGTGGTCAGTCTGACGCGAAAGCCCCAGTGTTAAGTTCCCAAGCAATCATGGTACTCATTTATCGACCCACTGAAGAGCTGAAAGGATGAGTCGAGCTTGCCCAAACCGTGTTTGAACCTCGAACCTGTGATGTGGAAGCACGATGCACTAACCACTCAACCACTGGGCTTCTCGATATATATTTATTTATATATCTTGTTGAAATTTTCAATAGTTAAAAATTTTTTTATTCATCCACTCAAGTTCAAACACGTTTTTTAACACTTTTAGTGGATTAACACATGATGTTAATATTTTTTTCAAACATTAATTCATTAATTTTTTAATTAATGAATAAATAGTAACAAATAAAAATAACAGTTCAACGCACACACACCATACCACTGTAAAAAAAAAAGCGCAAAAATTGGTTGTGTCCTTCTAGCGCAATGGATAGCGTTGGACTTTCAATCCAAAGTTCGTGAATTCAATTACCACCTGGTGTTGCCTTTTTATTTCTGAGAATGTGACAAACAAAAAAAACATGGTATATGTGGCCACGGTAGCCTAGTGGTTAACGTATCGGATCATGGTTGACATGTCGCGAGCTCGAGCCCAGTACCACCAAAGGCCCGCCGTGTAGGGGCGCGATGCACGTCAAATCTGTCGAGAGCTTAAACGTCTTCCCGTTGGTGTGGTGTGGCAGTTAGGAGAGGGTGGTGTCTGCTCAGGTGTCGTCCACGTCACTTGACCATGGTTCAAAATTATGTAGTCCGTCGCGAAAAGCTCTCGTGTAGCTGAGCAGTGCGACGCTAATATTCACTCACTTACCCAACCCCATATAGAAAGGAAAATTGCAAGGCACTTAATATTATGACTCTGTCATATGTAAATGCATATTTTTAGTAATTGTTTACTAAAAAAATAATTAAAATAAAAATTTTCTTTGTTGACCTAAGTAGGAGTTGATTTTTTTTTTTTTTTTTTAAAAATTGTTAAATTACTTGTTTTTAAAAGAAAATTCAATTAAATGAAATCAGATTTACCTATTTAACCGATTTATTTCCCGAATTTAATGTGGTTAACTTGCATTTACAAATATATAGGAACTTCTCAAATTTTACCAGTTTCTCAATTTTTCACAGACAAATAGTCAGGAAAATGTCTTCTTAAACTACGTTCAACTTTTAAATGGCCTGGCCTTTATTCATGTTTTGAAATTAGGTTTGAGAGTGCTTTGACAATGGTAATACCGCAATGGGCAATGTGAATTCGTGTGGCCACACTGAAAAAAAAAAAAAATACCAGATTACAAAAGGAATTGATCGGAATAGCCACTAACGAAGATCTTAAAGTTTAGAAACGGATGTCAGCAATGTCGGCTTTAAAAGGATAAACCTGTCATTTACCGCAAATTATGGAACATCTTGAGAAAATTTTAATTCTTTTTTTAAAAACGAGTTTCAGAGTGGTTGCCAATTTGTGAAACAAAAATAGAAAAAAAAAGAAAAGGAAAGCTTGGATACTTCTAACTGGGATTAAGGGTGAAACCTGACAAGATTGATGCCAAGTGACAGAGAGTGAATGAATATTAACGTTGCACTGTCCAGCTACACGAGGACTTTTGGTGACAGACCTCATAATTTTGAACCATGGTCAAGTGGCGAGGACGATAACAGAGCTGGCACCCTCTCTCCTAGCTACCACGCCAATGGGAGGACCTTTGAGCTCTCGACAGATTTAAGGTTATTCACTCCCCTACACGGCGGGTCTTTAGTGGTACTGGGTTCAAACTCATGACATGCCACCCATGATCCGATACCTTGACCACTAAGCTACTGCGGCCCCGATAGCGAAGTCAGAATGCAATATTAATGTTGGAGTACTTTAATATTTGAAAAATATTACGAATTCGGGCTCTATTCCCCTTAACTGAAGACCGCTTCGAAGCACCATGTTTATCCCACCTATTCAAAGTATTTGTTTATTTATACTTGCAGTTATTTTGCGTATGAATTAAATTTTTAATTATAATTAATTAACATTTTTTTTAAATTTTAAATACTATACTTCACTACAATTAAAAACAGAACTTTTTTCAGTAAATAGCTCTGTACTAGCAGTTAAAAAGACATTTAAGTTGATAAATTTGCAAAAGTTCAATATTAGTAAGCAGTGGTCTACCCCAAACAGAAAAACATGGCAAAGGGTCTATGAGACAAAATTTTGCGAATCTCTGCCTTAAACTCTTGCAAACCAAAACAAGTATTTCCGAAATTTCATTTTTGCGGTTATGAAATTGCATTCTAGACACAGACTTTTCATTTTGAAGTAAGTGTCTTCTTATTTTTGCTCGAAATTCTCGAAAAAGCTCATAATTGTTATTCTTAATATTTATTCAAAGTGAGAATTATGTGTATTATGTTGGACTCCAGAATCATCTCTGATTGTAACGAAGCACAGATGTTGCATCAAAAAAAGACCAGAATTTTTTTTGTCATTTCAATATATTGAAAATTCTCAACAATCATACAGTAATTAATTATTTATTTTATTTTCATATAATTTTTAAGAGCTGAGATCTAGAAGTAGGAATTCTTATCTCAACGTATTCCATCAACTGAGGTTCGAGTCGAGCAATGATGTGCTCCACCAAGCCTTCTTCTGACATATTTAGTCCGTCTTTTGTGTATTTTTAGTAGTTCGTAAATAAAGTCCGACGGAGCCTGACCTCTATTTTGATACGACGAATAGAACCTGACTTCTAATTCCGTCTTATTCCTAACTACTGGGAAATTTTCTATTAACACCTTTAATTGCATGAGCTGTACCCTGCACCAAAGAACATCCAAATATTTCAAACCAATCCAAAGCGCGTCCCCTGAGATGACATTTTAGATATGCAAAAGCCAAATTGCTAGGTATCTCGTAAAACTTGACATTGTTTTCTGTGCATTCTAAGAAATCTATTTAAAATAGGTCCCTGTTGAAATAATCTAAAATCAACAACAGTACTGAATGATACAAACAATAAAACATATTGCTAAAAAATTAATTATTCAAACAATAATTTTTTGCAATATTTCTATTAGCAATTGTAATTCTATTACAAAGAGCACAAACAAATGAGTACATACAATCATAAATAACTATAGTGTTAACTGAAATATATATATCATATAGGCAGTATGATAATAGATAAAATATGTATACGATCCCCAAAATACTACATGCGGATAAGATTATCAGAAGCAACATTAAACCATCAGATGAAAAATCACACCAACACTGAATTTTAAAGAAATCCAAAAGGAGATATGAGAAAATCTTTTCAAGGTGCATATTTCAGCTAACACTTTCTTTTATCACAAATGATTGATTTATATATTGCAAGATTGTCAAAAGCAAAGTTAAGTCGAGAGAAAAAATCAGGTCAACATTGAACTTAAAGGAATCAAGAAGAAAATATGAGAAATATTGTTTCAAGGTCAGCAAATATATCCTACATAAGCAAATAGCTTTTTGTTAAAAAAAATTTCTGATTTTTTTCATTTAAAACAAAGATGAGATCTTATCGTTCATAGAGATCATAAGGCCATAAACAGTGACATACAAAAAACATGGTTCACAATATTACCAATTTGTCGATAGCAATTAGTTTGAATTAAGTGTTATTTTCTCTGTTATACTTCAAGCAATATTTTTCTACAAAGATGAAAACATTGAATTAGCTGATGAAGGAAGAATAGCAAAAATCATTATTTTCAACGAAAGAATATTTTATAGCAATATATTGATATGTAAAAGAGGTATACGATCATGAAATAGGAAGATAGGTACTTGAGGAGAGACACCCAGGGTCCGAGTAATAGTAATAGTGAAAGACGAGATTGGTATGCGCGTTGGAGATCTCCCGACGATCGTAGGAATAGAAATTGGTAAGATGCAGGGGTAATCGAACGACAAAAGATACTTATAGAAGTACATACGGGAAGAGACCCCAGAGGAACCATGTTAACCAAGGGTTCGAGAACAGGAACCGTATTGACAGAAATGATCGTGGTCGGAATCAGTTCAGAAATAGGGGTCCGAGTCACAATTTTAACCGAGAATCGAGTAATAATTGGACTAGAGGTAATAATAGAAATTTAAACTTTTAAGTGATCGATATGTAGGGGTGATCGAACGCGCAGGTTGAAGGGAATCCTCCTATCATGCTTTCTGCTCTGCGGATGTCCTCTGTTGAACTTCCGTACGTACCCATTTTAATGAACGAAACATTTACAAAAGCTTATGGGATATTGGGGCAAAAAATCGTTTATCTCTGAAGACACATACAAAAAATATTTTTTTTACAAACCAGTTATGAAGTCACACGCCGAGGTCGTGACGGCACAGGGTGTCCGTTAAAAAAATGTAGGAATGGTAGAAATGCAAATTAGAATTCGGGAATTTAAGAAAAAGGGGAATTTCCATATATTGGCCGATTGAGAATACCCTTGTATTTAAGGGGTCGATTTTATAAGGGGATCAAAAATTACATTTAATTTTGATAAAAGGCCATTAGAGCGATTCCGGATTCGCAAATTGAAGAATTACCAATTGAAGAGGGAAATTAAAAAATTTATCTCTCAAAAACAAAACTTGAGGAAGGTCAAAAACACGAATTGTAAACGCTATTTAATAGTTTTTAAGGGGCTGTTTTTGGATAAATTGGGGCTCACTCATGTATTATATCATGAAATTGACACTGGCGGTAAACCACCAGTTGTTTCGAGTGAGTGAGTGAGTGAAGATTAACGTCGCGCTGTTCAGCTACACGAGGGCTTTTTGGCGACGGACCACGTAATTTTGAACCATGGTCAGAAGTGACGTGGACGACACCTGAGCTGGCACCCTCTCCTAACTACCACACCACACAACGGGAGGACGTTTCAGCTCTCGACAGATTTAGCGTGCATCGCTGCCCTACACGGCGGGTCTTTAGTGGTACTGGGCTCGAACTCGTGACAAAGCCAGCCACGATCCGATGCCTATACCACTCGGCTACCGCGGCCAAATTCAGTTGTTTCGAGACCTTATCAGTATGACAGGGTAAAACAGGAGATAATCGATTATCATGTTGACAAGATGTTAAGGAAAGGCAGAATAATATCGATTCCGTCGCCTTATGCATCTCCTGTAGTATTGTGTCGTAAGAATAAAGGATTACCTGCAGATAATCCGGAAGCTTATAGATTTGTGGTAGATTATCGCAAGCTTAACGCGATAACTAGGTACCCTAGATTTCCTTTGCCACTCATTGAGGATTTAATCACTAATATACCTCACACGACCCTAATGAGTTCATTAGACCAACGGTCCGGGTACTTCCAATTGGTAGCAAATTCCAGTGATGTAGTTAAAAAGACTTTCGTGACGAAAAACTTTGCTTATGCGTTTAAGCGCATGCCATTCAGGCCTCTCGAAAGCTGTCCCGAATTTTCAGAAAGCAATAGATATAATACTCAAAGTGGTATTAGGGAAGTATGTGAGTGTATGTATGGACGACGTTACTATTTCGTCTCCATCATTTGCATACCACGTCCAACATTTAAGGGAAGTATTTAAGTTGCTGCAGGAAGCAGGGTTGACTTTGAACAAAGATAAGTGTAATTTTGGTAGCGAGAAATTAAAATACTTGGGTCTGGTAATTAGCAAAGATGGGATAACCACGGATGAATCTAAGGTTAAGGCAATAACAGATAAAAGCCCCAAAGAATGCTAAACAAGTGTCGAAATATCTGGGGGTATCAGAGATTTATTAAACGTTACGAAGAACTCTGCGAGCCCCTTTATCAATTAAAGAAAAAGTATAGGAAATTTATTTGGTCGGAGGAGACGCAGGTTGCTTTGGAATCTATCCATCGCGCAATTACGGAAGCACTGGTACTAAAATTACTGGATTTTAAAGTGCCACCATTCTTTACTGACGCCAGTTCGATTGGGATTGGAGCGGCGCTTACACAAGATCAGAGACCCACTGCGTATGCGTTCCGCACGCTCAATAATGCGGAGTGAAATTACACAGTAAAATTTTGCACCTACTTTGGTCCGCTGCTAGTAAAAGTGATAATGGATCATGCGGTATTAACCTAGTTAACGAACTGTAAAAATTTATCCAGTCGAATGATTAGATGGACACTCAAACTAGCCGAGTTTAATGTTGAATGGGAACACCGTCTAGGAGCTCAAAATGTGGTGGCAGATGTGTTGTCTAGGAATCCGGTTGAAAGTATAGTGAGCGAAAATGTTGCTTGTGCAGTAATTAGAGGTTTGATACTTTCGTCTACATGACAATTGATTTCTGAACAAAGATAGGACCCTGAGTTAGGTTATATCTACGGATATCTTGAAAACCCTGATGACAGCTCAGTTAATGTGTTAGTCTGTGGGAACTGGTCGCATGATTTTAAATTAGTAGATAGCTTGCTATTTTATGCGAAGTATGCAACCACTCTTGGAGAACTGAGAGTGTATATACCGCAATCACTGCGGGTTGAGATAATGCACAAATTTCATGACAAGCCCATGGCTGGTCATTTAGGAAAGAAAAAACTTATTTACGCGTCAGGGATGCTTATTTTCCCTATATGAGAAAGTTTATATACGAATGTTTTGACATGGGACAAATGCCAAAAGTTTAATTGTAAAAACGCGTTACCAGCTGATCGTTTAATACCGATTGTAACTAATTATCCGAATGAATAGTTCATTGTTCATCCCCTACCCAGTGGCTTGACCTGAAAGATATACAGTCACTCAAAAAAGTATTGGGACACACTGCTAATTCATAGATTTTTATCGCAATATTTTAATTAAACATACAAATGAAACCAAAAAAAATGAAGTAAATGTTATTTTAGTAAATACAAATAATAATTTGAACAAAACTCATACATTAATGCAAAAAAATTACTTGAGAAATAATATGACACAAGAAAGGCTTTCAGATTTGGCCGGTCTCAATTGAATCCGAAATCTCAGAAAAAACTGATTTAACCGAAACTATTAACAAATTTGCTTCTCAGAAAGCCAGAAAAGTTATTTTATAGTTACAGTAAAATCTGGCGCATAACGTGTGTGCCCTACACATATTCGCCGTATAACACGCACAACCTTTTTTACGAAGAAACCTGAAATGCATGTGCGCAATGATCTTGTGTTTTGAAGTCCTTTATTCAAATATTATTCCAAGCTTTAGTAAAAATAGTGTACTTTCAGAATTACAACCCTTTAAGTTCATAATTAATGTTATTTCTTTCACAAAAACAGTATTTCGATCTATGTAAAAGTCTGATCTTTTTCTATGCTCATCTTTTTTGTATTTTTAAAGCTTTCATCTTTATACCCGGCGTATAACGCGCAACCGTAAATTTCGATCTTATTTTTTGTGTTAAAAGTGCGCGTTCTACACCGGATTTTACAGTATAGTTTATTACTTAGTCTTAGTAGAAGGACTGATTTATATACTTTTCGTTTCACAAGATTTGTGCCTTAGTATTTATTTTTATTAGATTGTATTTTTTGAGCAAATTCTGTTGTTTTGCATTTATAATTATAAAATTTTTATTTTAAAGGTTATATTTTTGTTAGTTTATTATTTTGTTAAATCATTTTGTCGCTATTATAACTCATTACCTGGCCAAAAAATGAAGTTCTGCAAATTTTATTTGAGTTATTATTAATGTGTTTTTCTATTTATTCCTATGTAAGTAGATGATTTTTGAACGTCAACGTTAAGTATTAGTCAAAATATGAAATGTTCTCTAGGGGGGCGGCACATTAGTTGTTTGCACGAGGGCGACCGATACCCTAGGATCGGCCTTGCTCTTACACTGTCAAACTCTTGCCTGGTACCTTCTCTTTCACCGCCACTAGGTGACACGCGGGGCATTTTATTGAACGGTTGAAAGACAAATCATTTTTAAATGGGTGTTCCTATTACTTTGTCCTATACCTGTGTGTTAATTGTACTGGCAAACATTTTGAATTTTTGGTGTTCCTTTTGTACTTTGGGCGTTCTTATGTGTTTTTTCCTATATTAAAAGGATTAGTTTTTTGTTTACTTATAATCATGCTTTCCTGGCAGTTTGCAAAACTTCTTGGCTTGGATTTATATATTTTTTCATATATATGTATGTATGTAAATATACATATGTCATAAGTTGGAGATGGTGGAAAAAGAAATTGCATGTGTTGAAAAAAAAAAGAAAAGAAAGAATGACACTAGATTATTTACACACCCCATTTATTTCAAACAACTGACAAAGAATACATGATATGAATTATGCAATAGAAATGCAATTGCCTAACAGAAAAATTACAATTATTTATTTTCAAAATATATGATACTGCTACATAATTTCCTTTCTGAAGATATACTGTTAACAACTATTAAATGAATATTAAATAAGTAACACTTTTATTCTAAAAAAACAAGTACTAATTTTTAAAACAAATGCTATCATTACTAAAAGAAATTTTTTTTTGAAAAAGTTTACCCTTGATTACAAATTTTTTTTTCATAAGTAACAGTAAAATGGGAAAATGTTCAATATACATAATTGATTTTAAACACATAAAAGCTAACCCAGCTTCAAAAATGAATGATTCATGATAATGTTCAAGCTGCTTTTAGGTCAAGAGTAAAAAACAAAAACTTAGTTTTATATAACATGAAAAATTAGCTCAACAAAAGTATAGACATATCTTAAGTAACAGAAATTTTTCAACAAATGACCTTAAATGAAATGTTCAATATAAAATGTGCAAAACTGTTTTGTAGTAAAATAAAAATGCACAAAGAGAGTTTTACTTTCAAACTGCTAAATTAAAATATATAAGAGTTTCTAAATAAATTTTTAACTAAGAAATATAAATACAGTGCAAGTAAATCAACTGTTAACTTAAATACTAACTGCTTTTTCAAAAAGCTCTATTTCATGACACATAGAAGCACAATTACTTTTGCATAAATAATTTAGCTTTAAATATTGGAATGAATGTTCTCAAACATTATACATAGAGCTTTTCTTTCGAACAATGAAAAATATTTTACAAAGAGGTAAGTGATTTAGAAAAATACTAATCAAACTTTACAAACCTCATACATTAAACTATTTTTTTAATTATATTTTGACATAATATGGCAGCATAAAGAATCAAAATATCAAATATCAGATAAATTTATATATTATTTTCCAAAGCATAGAGTAATCTTAAAGATAAACTATGCAAAGATTCAATAAAAGCAACTATTTATCAGGAATTTTTTTTTGTAAAATTAGCCTACTACTGTAAAAGTGTAAGATAAAATATTTAATGTAGAGAATATATTTTAGTTATTTAAAGGATAAAGTAATGCTTATTTAGTCATATCAACCCATAGCAATTGTGTGTGTGATACTGATTACATTTATTTAGTTTTCTCCCTTTTTTTGTCGCAAAATATTTCAAGGATTGCAAAACCTAGACAAGATTTACCTTAACAAATTTAAAAGCAACCCCTTTATTTCAAACCGGTATGAAATTTCAAAGTTTAGGTTTTTTCTCTTGGGTTCAGATTTTAATAAATATATTGCTCTAACTAGCTGAAAAAAGCCAAAAGTGTCAAAGTCAATTTGTAGTTGCTTTTTTATCTTGGATTAATTTTGACTCGAGGTGGAGAAGCTGCCAGAAGACAACTCCAGATGCATCTCTTTCATATAGTTTGACCACGATTATTTCTTTGGAATATTACAAATAATATAATAAAATTAATCACAAGTCAATTCTGCATTGCATTTAATTAGATGTCAAACGGAAATTCTCTATGCATATGATGTTTATAACTGGTATAAAGTAAACCCATGTATAAATACAAAGCTCACATTCACATTAAATTTCACATCAATTTTTAAAAACATGATACATGACAAAAAGTGGAAAAAACCATGTTATAGTTTATTTTTCCTTTGTTGCTTCTTATTCTTGTAGAGTTTTCAGTGCATTGCCTTTTCCCTCTTGTTTATCAACTGAAAGATTATAAATAAAATAATGAAAATTGTGTAAGATATAATCACATGATGAACAAAACGTTTCCCAGTCACTTTAATGCAATGAGTAAATGAGAGACTTAAGTTTGCTCCCTCAGTGTTCTGGTCATCTTCTATCTCTTCATCATCATCAACAAAATCTGTGACATTCAGATTAATTAAAACGCAGGTCTAAGAAATAAAAGTTTAAGATATTGTGTTGGTGAAGAATTGCACACACACACACAAATATTTATATTTTCAATACTTTTTTTTAAAAGAAATTATGCTGTATTATATTTATGCAAAAGTCTACAAGACATTACAGTTTTTCACACCAAACACAAATGATAAATATGCTATCCAAGCTTATCCTTTACTATTGAATGGAATTTGAGACTCAATTAAAATTTAACAAGATAATTTTACTGATTCACACAAAAATTCATAAGTAATAAATTATTAATAAATATAAATTAAACTTTACCTCTGATGATGAAACGTGAGAGATAAAATTTATCTTTACTACAAACATGATCATTCATTTGATTAAACTGTAGTTATGTTGTCAGAACACGTTTAAGCCTTTAAAGAACTGAAATATTTTTAAATATCTCACAGACCCTGCCTTCCTCTCTAACATTTAACAATCAAGCTATGAAAATGAACATTCAGTAAAGAGAAAAATATAATCTGATCTCTATAAAACCTCTTAATGTAATCCTGGTTAAATTATCATAATAAGGCTTTGAACTGTGTCCTTTGTTTTGCTGATACTAAAGTACCTAAAAATTTTAAAAAATTTGGTTCATTAGTATTTATTTTTACTGCATTAGAGGATAGGCATTTTTAGCTGTTTCAGTATAAAATATATTTAAAAAAATAATAAGCAATCTTTTTTTCTTTTCAATTTAAAATTATTAATCTTTTATAGAGGTGAATATTTTTGTTTACAGTATCGAAGCCTTTCATATGAATGCTTATATTGAAACAATCTTTTAAATACCATTCAATACATAGGATATATATTATAAAATAAATGAAAATAAATACTATGTAAATGAGATTATAATCTCTTTCATCCCTTGGAGGAAAAAGCATAAAAATATGACTTTCAGCAAATGTCTCTTTTAGCTCCACACAATAAGAAGGTTTGATAGATACATCCTATTAAGTAAAAACATAATCAAATTCATTGAATAAGGACAGTCACAATAGATAGCAAACTACTGAATGTTATGCAAGAATTAATTTTAAACTGCATAAAATACTGAAACCAGTAGAAAAATTAAAGGAATAAATCAAAATAGAAGGTATAAAAATAAATCAAATTTCAAAAATAAAACAAAAAACGCAAAACTTGATCTTATTTCAACTTGAAAATTAGCTTAAGTATTATTTAACTTTCCATAAATGGAATACTTATGCTGTTTTATTCTATGAATACACAATAAATCAACTGATAATTAGTGCATAAAATTTATAAAATTCTTATTGATGAAAATAGAAGAAAAACCAACGCAAAATCAAGAGCAAATAACAAAAAAATAAGTTGTGATATTCAGGGATTGGTGATAGAAAAGGGAAGGGGGGAAAAACTGTATCCCAGGATTTTGATTTTAGAGATATCAAGAACTACATGCAGGGAAAAATTTATATTTGTACAAATATTTTGTTAGACATTTAAAAAGTCGGATCCAAATTTTTATGATCTCCTTGTATTTTTCCAATCCGTTCCATGATCTCAATGAAAGTAAGCACACGATTCGAACCCGATCTTTTTTGAGTTTCGTGATTTGAGGTTGGCAGCAACTGCCATGCAAATCGAGCTAGTATTTAAACTCGGCTCATGTTAGTTTTTAAAAAGGAAGGAGAAACGGAAATATAAGAAGTATGTGAGTGGTTTAACTCCTAGAGGGAGAGAAAGGCTGGTTGGCAATGCAACTGCAGGTTGCATCACCATTTTAGATTAGAAATTAGTTTTACAATATTAGAAGACGGTTCGAATCGGATGTCGCTGGTAATGTTACTTTTTGAACTTATTGTTTTTATCGCTCCAGTAACGAGCAGAGTGACTTTATGATTGATTATTAAAGGCCAATTTTTAAGAAACTGTTTTCGTCATCATGCCTCCTCGACACATAAATTTCACTGCTAGCTTTGCAAAATTTAAATTAGCTTACCAATAAGTGTAACAATTTTGGTTATGGGCCCAGTCCATGTACTGTGTCGAGGCAGGCTAAACGGTTGAACCAGGCCATGAACTTTGTCTATTTAAATACTGTTCCAGTCTAGAACTATTTTTTATGAACTCTGTTGCTAGTACGCTAAATCGAGTAACAGGTATGGAGTTTAACAACCAGATATCAGTGTTGACTCCAAATAACTGGAACACATGGAAGCATGATATGCAAGTACTCTTAATGCATTATGGTTGCTGGCAGTTTATAATACAGACCAAGCCAGAGCAAACTGATGAAGAGGCAACATACAAGGAAAAATTAGATCTACAACTTCGTAAGGATAGATGTTATACGTTGATCTATACTAACATCAGTTCAGATTTGAAAATCTGATAACGGAAACAACTGACGGAGAAGCGGCATGGAAGATATTAAAAATCCCTTCGAACCAGTCACAAAAGCAAGAGTAATTCAACTATTAGATCAATTTTTTGGAACAAAATACCAACCAGGGAAGATGTTGGAATCTTCATATCTCGTGTAAAGACAGCGGCAACCAGACTACAAGAAACGGGTCAAAAAATTGGACGACCTGTACATAGGATTTCAATTAATAAGGTGGCTTCCTCGGGAATTCCAGTCTACCGTGCAACAAATCTACAGATGGAAAGAAGAGGACTTCAGAGTTGTCAAAATTGAAGCAGAGCTGATATTAGAAGCCAATCGTCTTCAGTTGATGAAACAAGATTTGGAGAAAGCGGAGAATGCTTACTTGAGCAGTTTCACTTCGAAGAAGTCGAAGACGTTACCTGGTGCTACGGCTGCAGCTCATGGAGATCCAAATGGCAAGAATGATTACCAAAAGAAAAGTGGTAAGGTATTTAACTGTAAAACTATTAAAAATGTTAAACAATCTATTAAGACTATAGGTCCGTGTTATGTATGTAATAAGTACAGACATCTTAAAGTAAACTGTAAAGAGAAAAAGTCTCTACAAAAATCTCCTCCAACTGTAAATGAAAACTTTTAACACAGAGTTTGATAAAGGTGTTTGGGTAATAGATACTGCTGCCACGAGTCATTTTTAATGACAAGAGTTTATTTCTAGATCTTAAACCGATAACTAACATGAAAAATGTCGTTAGCAACGGAGGATAAAAGTTGTCCCGTAGAAGGAATCGGTACACTTAGATTTCGGGTAAAATATAAGGGGAGTTTTCATGAAATAACTTTGACTGATGTTTTATTTAATCCTAAGTTGAGGAGAAATTTATTATCCGGTTCCAGATTAGAAAGTAAAGGTGCGCATTTTGTGGGTACTAAAGGTAAAATTAATGTTTTTAATAAAGACTGGATAAATTGTTCTCGGCGACACGCCATGAAAATTTGTATTTTTTAAGCCGGATCATTATATTATACCAAAGAGTAAAGAAATTAGTTTTTTTAGTGATGTAACCGCTAAAACAAAAAACGGATCAATAGAAATATGGCATCAACGCTTTTGTCATGTTAATAACGATTATTTGGTAAAAACTAGTAAAAATGATAGTGTAAAAGGTCTCCACGCTTAACTGATAATGGTAAGACTCATTGTATACCGTGTAAATTAGCAAAGTCCAAGAGAGTTTCATTCAAAAGACGGGGGCCGTAAGATCAAAACGTCCATTGGAATTGTTGCATATGGACCTCTGTGGTCCAATGCCAACTGAAAGCCAAGGCGGTAATAAATATTTCTTGAGTATAATTGACGATTATTCAAGAAAGGTGACTGTATTTCCCATCCGAAATAAATCTGACGTATTTCATACGTTTATAAGATTTCAGAAACGAGCAGAACGTTTTCTAAGTAAAAGGTAATAGCAGTTAGAACTGATGGCGAACTAGAATTTTTGTAATAAAGATATAGATAATTTCTTGACAGAACTGGGTATAAAGCATGAGGTAACAAATTCATATACGCCAGAAATGAATGGGGTCGCGGAGAGATTCAATCTAACCGCTCTAGATGGCATCAAAACATTGCTTAAGTCTAGTGAAGTTCCCCATAAGTTTTGGGAGAAGCATTACTTTGTTTCACTTATGCGTGGAATCGAATTTGTCACAAAGACAGTAACAAAACGCCTTTCGAAAAATATTCAGGTAGAAAACCATCGGTATTGCATCTAAAACCTTTTGGATGTTTGGCATACGCTGGTGTGCCAAAACAAATTAGAAAAATTCGATATGCGTGCGAAAATAGGAATTATGATGGGATACGCACAACGTACTAAGGGTTATAGAATATGGTTGATAGATGAAAATAAATTAGTCGAGACTATTAATGTAAGATTCGGGATGAAAATAAGAGGGGAATTAATTTTTGACAAAAAGTTAATAGTAACCTTGGATATAATTTAAACCTTCCTGATTATTATGATGATGAGGATGATTCCGATAGAGTAAAAAGATTCATTAACGAGTCGTTTAGTTTCAAAGACAAGTACGGAAACGCCCTCAACATCTGAAAAACCAGATGTATCTTCCGATAATCATAGCTTGATCCCATGTACAGAGGTTAAGTGGATTCGAAATATAGGTAGGAAAGTAACTGGATCTAACGTATATTATAGTATAGAAGGGGAAGCAACCCGATTGAAATCTTTTAACGAAATAGAGAGATACTGTAAGAGGCATAATATTGAGTATGATCCTAGTTTATTTAATATTAGAAAAGATAATACCGAATCCCAGGGATTTTCAGATTTGTCAGAGCAACAAGAAGCTCTTATGGTTGAAGTAACTATTCTAACTGTTACAAACAGGCGATAAGATCCAGAGACGCATCTAAATGGCATGATGCATTGGATAAAGAAATTAACGTAATGAAGGAACGTAAAGTTTGGGATTTAGTTGATCATCCGGATAATATAAAAATTTTAGAAAACCGTTGGGTTTATACCATTAAATATGATGAAAATAATAAAATTGTTAGATACAAGGCCCGCTTAGTTGCGCGAGGTAACACACAATTACGAGGCGAGTCATTTGACGAGGTATTTCAAGAATACAAATTAGAACTTTCAAAAGTTAAATCATTAAAACTAAGATGTTATTCAGACACAGATTTTGCTACAAATAGGGATGATCAGTGTCAATGGGAGGGTTCATAACTTTTATAGACGAAACTCCAATTTCATCGCGAACTTTCAAGCAAAATCCGTTAGTCTGTCGACCATGGAAGCTGAGTATGTTAGTTTAACAGAAGCAGCTAAGGAATTCATTTGGCTAAAGAATGTAATTGATAATAAAAGTTTAAATTTGGAATTAAGTGAAAATGTAATGTTTTGTGATAATCAAGCTGCTATAAGTTTTTCAAAGTCACCGGTAGAAAATTATAGAACAAAACATATCGATGTTCGTTATCAAATTCTAAGGAATTTGATATACGACAAGGTTTTCCAAATTAAATATATAGGTACCAAAAATAATTTGGCGGACATTTTTACCAAACCCATGGTAAAGGAAAATTGTTAGAATTTTGTAGAAAATTATTTCTTTTTAGAGAATAAGACTTTGTTTCTTTAAGATTAAAATATTAGTTTGTTTATTACAATAAAGATTGTGAATAAAATGTATTTTTTGTGTTAAATTGTATAACATGTGATTATAGATTAAAATTTACTGATTTGTAAGAGATAATGGTGCGAGATTGGAAAAAGGGGGCCGATTGTTAGACATTTAAAAGTCGGATCCAAATTTTTATGATCTCCTTGTATTTTTCCAATCCCGTTCCATGATCTCAATGAAAGTAAGCACACCGATTCGAACCCGATCTTTTTGAGTTTCGTGATTTGAGGTTGGCAGCAACTGCCATGCAAATCGAGCTAGTATTTAAACTCGGCTCATGTTAGTTTTTAAAAAGGAAGGAGAAACGGAAATATAAGAAGTATGTGAGTGGTTTAACTCCCAGAGGAGAGAAAGGCTGGTTGGCAATGCAACTGCAGGTTGCATCACCATTTTAGATTAGAAATTAGTTTTTACAATATTAGAAGACGGTTCGAATCGGATGTCGCTGGTAATGTTACTTTTGAACTTATTGTTTTTATCGCTCCAGTAACGAGCAGAGTGACTTTATGATTGATTATTAAAGGCCAATTTTTAAGAAACTGTTTTTCGTCTTCATGCCTCCTCGACACATAAATTTCACTGCTAGCTTTGCAAAAATTTAAATTAGCTTACCAATAAGTGTAACATATTTAATAATAATTTTTTAGCAATATTCAAATAGCCATTATTGTTAATCAATTTGATTAAAAGTTCTTCACTTACGTTATGATTTTGTAATGCATCAATCCAAACT
>BMAU01006507.1:0-33395 GCA_019973935.1 Trichonephila clavipes | reverse complement strand
TTACTGAAAATTTATAGTACCTTATATATGTAAGGATAATTAAATTAGATTAAAAATTAAATTCCCTATCTAGCACTTGACTCATCTTTCTTAGTTCCCATATTCAAGTATCAAACTAATCACCCATTTATTTCTTCGGAACATATGGTCTAGCCAATAAACCTGTCTAATTCCAGATCGTTAGATTTAATAGTCAACATATGTCAGCATTAACTTGCAAGCAACCTCTTCAAAGCAGCGATACTTACCATATGTTTTTCAAGTGTTATCCACTTGAAACCACCACCATGGCGTGCTTTTTCCTCCCTGCTCTCGGTGTCAGAACAAATGTACAAATGAAAGAATAAAGGTAGTCTTTTCACTTTTCTAACTTTAATCTGATTCTGTCTTAAAAATCATGACAGAATTAAAGCCGGCAGGATCTTTGTCTGCGACCTTAATGTAAAAAAAACTAATCTTTTTATAAAATATTTTAATACAAAAACGAAAGCCAACTGCAGTAATAACTGATATGAAGAATTTTATGGAAGACTGACGGCACTCTACATTTGTTAGCTGAGGACGTTGGGTTACCAGAATTAATCTATGGTACGGAAAAAGAAACGCGCTAGTAATCCCCGGAAGAACATCGCTCTTACCGCCAAAGAAATAGAATCATCCTCTTCTCCTAACAAGATTTCAGAAAGTCATACTTCAAAAATGGAAACAATGAATGAAATTAAGGGGTTACATACCTTTTAAAAAGTTGAAAATGGTTAAAAATAGTGAGCTCTTTAAAAGCTCTATAATTTTTTTATTATTTTTTCCTGGAATGTAAATTTTGGAGGAATAAACAAATAGATATTATTTTACTTAAAACATAAACAACAAACACAGTGCTAATTAGGATAAATTTTTAATTAGATAATTACAAAAGAAATTTTTGTTTTTCTTTTCGCAAGTGATATGCATTACGCGCAGCTTTATAAAAAAGTTACCAATATTTTTGATGAAATTTTGCTCAGTGTTGGAAATTGTGTTATCTTTAAAATGACGATGCATGAAACACTGATTTAAAATTTTTAGTAAACTATAACAATTTAAAATTTAACTATAAGATTTTTGCTATTTTATATTTGTAATTTTAAATTTTTTCATTAAAAATTCAAACTGGTTCGTTATTTTAAGTACAGATATGATCAGAATCTACAGTAAAAATTTTATCATTTTCCATGGCACGGTTTTGAAAATATCATGCGCGTAATGAGTAGAAATGACGTTCTGAGAAAATTGATATCAAACGTAAAATTTACCACAGTTTTTTATATATATTATTCTGGTTACTCAAACAACAACTAAATTTAAATTAAAACTAATGTGAAGTTTTTTTAGTCAATAAACTTCAATTTATTAATTATTATAACTAAACATATATTATACCAATGCAGTACAAGCATCGAAACGATATCAAAAGCTACAAAATCAAAATGCAACAAAGTGATTCATTTCTCCAAAATAAAGTTAAAAATTTATAAATATTACTTAAAAACAATCAATACCTTAATTAACAACTACTTATTATAAATATTAAACAATTTGTGATATGAATGCAGTGTATTACTATGATTCTAAAATGCTAAAATTCGCCACATGCATATGATGTTCCCTCTTTTTCAGTTAATTTCTTACAAGTAGTTTTTAAATTGCATTCTTTTAGCCTGTCGTACTTCTTTTGTGTGGAGATTAAAATGTACTTCTGCAGTCTGAATTCTTTTATATCTACAAGTGTAACAAATTTATGTGCAAATTGACCAACAGTCAGACCAAGCGATTGCATAATTTTTAGTCTGCCTTGATTGCCATCATTAAAAATGACAATTGCCTCATTTGTAGATATATCAACAATCTTTCTACCACAACCTAAAGTTTTGGACATAATTTCCATATTAATGAGTTAATGGATTCATTATTATTTTGGGTTTTACCCCTAGACATTTTTGTAGAAGTTTAGGTTGTGATAGATCATTAAACACAGGTTTTATATGGCATCCATTACTGCCACTGGCAATTTGTTACTGTGTCTAAAAGTTTCCACACTGCCCTCTACTACTTGATTTTGATATTTACACCAAGAATTAGGACCTACGGGACAAAAACTGTGCAATGGTTCTCTTCGTCGCTTGAACGTATATGGAAATATACAGCCCAAACAGCTTTTCGCATATCTGAATGGCATGTTTTATTTTGTCGGATTGCATTTCCATAGTACGTTGTAATTAAGTCAATCATTCTGTCGGTCAACCTTCCCTTTCCCCCAATCGACTTCCCATCACTGAGTTTGGAGCTCATTTGTTTTAATTTTCGTAAACGAGTTCCCATTCTTTTTTGAACATGTCCAACACATTCAATTTTTGAAACTGTGATATCTTCTCCATACGGATTGGATGGAGTAATAGATGAGAATGTTTTGGAATCGCCATCCCCGATGTAAGATGTATATCTCACAGAACGATGACTTAATGAACGCTGAAATATACGAACCATTCCCACAGTCTCCATCATGCCAGCTGAACCATTGTGGTTCTTCAAACATTCTTTAACGTGAAGAATTTTCCACTTTTTGTAAGCAGGTGACCCCTTTCTTCGTTTCCAAGAATCACATCCTTTACAGAAAGAAGACATCACTTCCGCATCAATACACTTTCCTGTTTTGTCTCCTATAACAGCACACACACCAACACGAGAAGAATAGTCACGGGTTTTCCATGTTCCATCTCCACTAATTATTATATCGGAAGAATTTGTCAAAGTTACCTCTTCCAAAGTGAAGCTTCTGCGACTTCTTTACTACACAATTGTAGTTTGTTTATAATGTTATTATAAGATTTTTCAGCAACTGGAGGAGGAAAGTCCATGACACCACAGAAAGTTGTCATTGCTGCATGACCCTGTCCAATTGTCCTCATTGCGTATACAAAATGTCTGTTTATTTCTGGAATATTTTTTCTTTTACCCAGCATTTTTGAATTTCTAAATGAACACAAGTCTTTACAGTTCTTGCATTCAATCGAGAAAACACTAGACAAACCTCTAACACATTTTTCTGTGATAGTTTAATATCACCACCACATTTTTTGCAAGAAGCAAAGTTTTGAATGTTTGTAAACATGATAGTTTTATCAAACACTCTATAGCCATCAAAACAGTCATCATGTTCAATAAAAGATGAATGAACATCTTGCAGCCGAATCTTTTTTCCAGATGCACTGTTGTTTAGTGATTCAGCCACACTGTGTACAGCTTTGCATCTCGTATGCATATTACCAGTAAACTTCATTTTCTTAGGACGTTTACCAGATGGTCTTTAGCAGATTCAGTCGAATTCATCCTTCAGAAGTTTATAAAAAAAATAATACTTTTCCTAAAACTTATCTTAGAATAAGATACGGTATGAAAATCAAAAACGAGCGAGTATAAATTCAAGATTCACTTTATCAAAACAAAGTAGAAGTAGAAGTTTATAAAGTTAGTAGAAGTTGTAGTTAATATATTCAGAACAACAATAATAATATTTGAGGCTTAGATTCAAGCATTTGATAATAATTAGAATGAAAATATTAGAAACAGAGAAACGCAGCTGTCACCAGCGACATGACAGCTGTCACCCTGGAGCCAAAATGTAAACAATATGTAAATCGCCTTTTTTACTCTTTTTATTTTCTTAATAACATCCGTTCTATTGGGAATATCTGCATGCGGTTTCTTTTAGAACACTCAGAAAGGTTTACTCTATAAAATAAAATAATAGTAAAAAAATCGATTTTCAGGAAATTTTAAAAGGTATATGACCCCTTAAAATTAAACAAGAGAATTTAGATGCTGATGAAGAAAAATTATAACAACCTATAACCATTATTAAAAATGATATTCGATTTGAAGATCTACAGACTTTTTTCCAAAAATATAACCTGGAAATACCCATCCAAACATTCATTAGAAATTTTGAAAGTACGTGCGATTCCTTCAATATACCAGAGAAACAGAAAATCCTATTTATAATCAAGTTAATAGATGGAGCTGTGAAGACTTACATCCAATCACAATCTATCCCTAAAAGTTTTTACGAACTGAAAAATAATTTAATACGTGAATTCGGAACACAAGTCAATCCAGCGGAGATTCATCTTCAATTATCTAAAACAGAAAAAACCTCAAAAGAGACCCACATAGAATATTTCTACAGAGTAAAAGAAATCGCATCCCGGATAAACATGGAAGAAGAAGCTGAAAAATATTACATCATAAGAGGATTAAAAGAAAATAGAGCCATAGAAATACAGTTACAAAGCTGCAGCAACATAGAGGAACTGAAGGAAAAAATGAAACTCTTAGATATCCAAGAAAAATCAAAATCAAGTAAGAATGAAGTTATATACCCAAAGTATCCAATGACAAGAATACCTTATCATATGAATCAATTTGCCCATAGACAACAATATGGAGGATGGAATTGGAGAAATGACCAATCTCAACATCCGGATACCATAACCAATACAAGATATAATGTATACTCTCCTCAGTTTCCATCACCCTTCCTTTTCACTTCAGCGGCCGACCCTATATCCGAGAAACCAACGATTTCCACAACGACCGACAGTTTTGCGACCCAATGCTCCAACTTTCTACCCCCGTCAAAGAACACAAAACAATAATACGGTATTCCAACCTCATCAAACATGAGAACTTATGATCATCCAGGGAAGAATCAACTTCAAACAAGTTGATGTCCTCTTGGATACAGGATCAAGAGTGTCAATATTATTCCAAAAAATATAATATCACAAATCAAGGGATACCACAATGTAGAGTATATCAAAACAAAAATTGCCACCATCAATGGAGAAATTGAGGTGAGTGAGGCAATTACTTTACAATTGAAAATAGGTTAGTTAGTTAATATTAACGTCGCACTGTTCAGCTACACGAGGGCTTTTGGCGACGGACCACGTAATTTTGAACCATGGTCAAGTGACGTGGACGACACCTGAGCTGGCACCCCCCTCTCCTAACTACCACACCACACCAACGGGAGGACGTTTCAGCTCTCGACAGATTTAACGTGCATCGCTGCCCTACACGGCGGGTCTTTAGTGGTACTGGGATCGAACTCATGACATGCCTGCCATGGTTGGATACCTTAACCACTGGGCTACCGCAGCCCCAATTGAAAATAGGAGAAATTATTGAAAATATTAAATTCCTCATAGTAAATGTAGAACTGAAATATTTAATAATTTCTAATAAAACTATGAGTATTTTTGAATTAAATATTAATTTTAGTGATTATAAAATTTTTCAAAGAGGAAAACAAATTTAAAAAAATTATGAATCTAAGAAAAATATTAAAGAAAATGAAACTCTTAAATTTAGTAATAATAAAATTATCACTAAGAAAACTGATAATGTGTTCAATATAGAAATAATTCCTAATAGTGATTATGATATTATTAATATTATTGATAAATATAAACATGTCTTTGCTAAAAATAAGTTTGATGTGGGCGAGTTAAAATGTAATTCCCCTAAAATAATACTTACCTCAGAATTACCCATTGCAAATCGACCATATAGGACATCTTTTAAAGATGATACGGAAATAAAAAAGCAATTACATGCATTATTGAAAGCAGGAATAATAAAACCATCTTATAGTTCTTACGCTGCCCCTATAACATTGGCTTTTAAAAAAGAGGATAATGCTCGTACACGATTATGTATCGATTACAGAAAGCTAAATGCTATCACAAAATTAGATGCAGAGCCAATTCCCTGAATAGATGCAGTTTTAGACAAATTAACACATGCAAAATTTTTCTCAACCATCAACCTATGTAGTGGTTATTGGCACATTAAATTAGATGATAATGAATATGAAAAACTTGCATTTTTACATAAAATTACGGTCTTTTTCAATTTAATCGTTTGCCTTTTGGATATAAAAATTCTCCAGCTATATTTCAAAGAGCTATTAGACAGATTTTAAGTAAATACCAAATAAAATTTGCATTAAATTATTTTGACGATATAATAGTATTTTCGGAATCACACACACAATTGAAGAACATGCAAAACATTTAGAGGAAATTTTTAAAATTTGTGGAATAGAAAATATTAAATTAAAATTATCAAAGTGTAAATTTGGCAAAGATACAATTGATTTCTTAGGATATGAAATAAAACAAGGGTCATACACTCCAAGTAATACAAATGTCGAAATAATTAAAAAAAACTTTTACCCCCTAGAAAGGTAAAAATTTAACAAAGATTTCTTGGTAGTATATTAATGTCTATTATAAATTCATTCCTGAATATGCAAAATTAAGAATGTCCTTAAATAATCTTCTTAAAAAGAATCAAAATTGGAATTGGACCCCAGAATGTCAACAATCTTTTCAAAAACTTAAAGACAGCTTAATTTCAAAACCCATTTTAGCTATATTCAATCCAAATTATCCCTGTCATCTTTATGTAGATGCATCGAAAACTACGATCTCAAGTATCCTCAAACAACAAAAACCCAATGGAAATCAACATCCGATTACATTCCACTCGAGACGACTGAGAAATTAATTATACAATAACTGAATTAGAATGCTTAGCTATATAATTGATAGTTTAGATAAATTCCATTGCTATCTTCATGGATCTCATTTCACAGTTCATACCGATCATAATGCATTAGTTTGGCTTAAAATTTCAAAAATCCCCCGGGTAGACTTTTTTAGATGGTCTTTAAAAGCTTCTATGTATGATTTTGATATAAAATATAAGAAAGGTAGCACTAATGTTGAAGCTGATATGTTAACAAGAAATCCTATTGCTTATCATATAATTAATACACCCCCAGAACCTTTATTAGATATCAATGAAATAAGTCATTTTCAAAATATAGAAAATACATCAGCTCTAAATGTTTTAAGAGATGGTGTTTTTGTAGTTAAAAGACAAGGTTTAACTAAAATAATTGTACCCAAAGCTCTAAGAGTGAAATTAATGGAAACAACTCATAAAAAATTTGGCCACCCTGGTGTAGCTACCATGTTAAAATTAATATCACCACAATATTATTGGATAAACATTATTACTGATATACGAAATTATGTGAAACACTGTGAAACTTGTCAAATAAATAAGAAGTCACATCAGAGAAAATACGGACTGATGCAATCACTTCCCCTTTGTGAAAAACCCTTTGAACTTTTATCGATAGATAGTGTAGGTGGTTTAAATTATTCCAACTCTGTTAAAAATATTTACACATTATTATTGATCATGCAACTAGGTACATTTGAACTTTCTCATCAAAAAATGCAACAACAGATACTTATATAAATTGTTTAAGACAAATCTTTCAGAATCACATACCGGAAAAAATTTTAAGTGATAGAAAAACTGCGTTCACCTCTTCAAAATTTAAGCATTTTTTAAAACATAATAATATCACTCAATTATTAACTACTTCTCACAGACCACAAACCAATGGAAAGGTTGAACGTGTAAATCAAACCATCATTACCCGCTTAAAATGTGAAATTAGTAATAGTTCAAATAAAGTCCCATGGACAAAAATTCTAGAAAAAGTAACCCATCAGTATAATCAAACTCCACATACAATAACAGGTTTACCTCCAACCTACTTAATGTATGGTAATTTACCTTTCGAAATTTCGCTAAAAGATAATGAGATATATCCTCCCTTAGAAGAAGCAAGAAAATTAGCCAAAGAAAGAACAGAACAATATTATAAAATAAATCAGATTAGATATGATAAAAAGTTTCAGGAAGCTGATTTCAAGGTTGGTGACTTAGTAATGTATGAGGAATTTCAATACCCCAATACAAGGAAATTAAGTCCCCCTTATTCAGGCCCTTATACCATTTTAAGAAAATGTTCTGATGTATTATTTGAAATTGATAGACCCAATGCCCTTAATAAAACTGACACTGAATTGGTTCATTCAGTTCGTTTAAGACATTTTCATCCATCTGAAAATTTTCAGTTAAATTACATTCAACAAAATACCCATAATAATGAGAACATAATAACTAAAAGAAACATCTTACGTAATACAGAAATGACTGAGTTCTGCTTAACAAGACTTTTCGGCGAAAAAGAATAACATATATAATATAGTATTTAATTTTTATAATATAATTGTGTTATAAATGAGATATTTTCTTTATATTTTAATTGAGAAAACAAAATATATAGGTTTAGTCATACAAAATTTTGAGAATTTTAATATACTTCTCATGATTGATTTAATATTAACGTCGCACTGTTCAGCTACACGAGGGCTTTTGGCGACGGACCACGTAATTTTGAACCATGGTCAAGTGACGTGGACGACACCTGAGATGGCACCCCCTCTCCTAACTATCACACCACACCAACGGGAGGACGTTTCAGCTCTCGACAGATTTAACGTGCATCGCTGCCCTACACGGCGGGTCTTTAGTGGTACTGGGCTCGAACTCGTGACAAAGCAAGCCACGTTCCGATACCTATACCACTCGGCTACCGCGGCCACGTGAATAAGGGAGAATACAATCATAATTTTGTTTACGTCTCGAAACATTAAGAGGACAAACTTTAGTTTGATATGTACACCTCTCATTGTTTCTTATCAGCATCCCTGAACATCTGTGAGTTGATGACGCAGATTTCTCAGAGATGTGTTCAAAATTAAGTAAGGTGATACAGTTTTATTAGTGAATGTGTGATGCAAGAGAAACTCAAGAATTTTTGTCTATGAAACGTATTTTTAGAAGGTTACGGAACGATTCAAAATATTGCATGCGATATTAAGTTACAATGTATATTGAGAAAATTTTCATACATACTAAAAGTTATTATTGAAGTGAGTCCACTTTTCCGACTCAAAAATAATAAAAAAGTGCTCTTATATTCTTTTATTCCTATATTCTTATAACGCATGTGAAATAAAATATTGTTTATTGTGTTGAATATGCATATAAGTTGTGTGTTATACACCGTTTTAATATTATTAATTTCATTTTATTAGTGTCTCTATTTTTTTTATCTTTTTAAAAAATGTATTTCATATATGCAAAATATGTGTAACAATATAAGGTATTACTACGATGACGCCAGAGTAGATTTTTATACAAAATTATTTTAATATTTGTATGATTTCATGTATTTTTATATTTACTATCTTATTGTTTGATATATTATTTTCCAATATAAATTTTTTTCGAAAATATTATCTGCTAGCTATAATATAAATCTATTATTATGAAGGAATAGGAGAAAACGCGCGAGCTCTTTTTCTGGATGTCAAATAGATTTAAACAAGCTAATCTTCAATTATATGTATGGAAATTCAATTTTATCAATTAATATGTTGGAAGTGTCCTTACTGTGTTTGTTGTTATAGTTTTTCGTTATTGTATTGCTTTTTGATTTTAGTATTACTATTGCTTAAATATTTCTACTGTGTTTAATATGTCTTTCTAAATAATGTTATGTATTTTGTGTTTATTGAAAATTGATTAAGTTTGTAAAGAGAGAAAAAAAACCACGCCATGACTCCGTTTTAAAATTGGGGGGCAAATGTAAGGATAATTTAATTAGATTAAAAATTAAATTCCCTACCTAGCACTTGACTCATCTTTCTCAGTTCCCATATTCAAGTATCAAACTAATCACCCATTTATTTCTTCCGAACATATGGCCTAGCCAATAAACATGTCTAATTCCAGATCGTTTTAGATTTAATAGTCAACATTAACTTGCAAGCAACCTCTTCAAAGCAGCGATACTTACCATATGTTTTTCAAGTGTTATCCACTTGAAACCACCACCATGGCGTGCTTTTTCCTCCCTGCTCGGTGTCAGAAGAGATGTACAAACGATTGAATAAAGATCTCCTTTTTTAAACTTTAATCTGATTCTGTCTTAAAAATTATGACATATATATATATAATAATTTTGAAAACAATTGTGTAATTTTTGTGAAACTGTATTGCTATTGTTGAATATTAATATTGCAAGGCCGGGGGGTATGTTCGAGCATGCACAGTGGGTGCCGCGCGGCGGTGATTAAGTGTATTAAGCGAAACGCGAATTAAGAGTTTTCAGAGTGTGTGTGGGAGATCAGACGAGCGAGAGCCCGGAATTACGGTGCCCATCGCAAGCGTTCCGACATACTCCCTGAGCAACAGAGTGTGAAAATAAAAGAGTTGTGTCAACATCCTCGTCTGGTTTCCTGAGACAAAAACACATAGGGACCACTTCCCCAGCATGAACTAAAACGCAAACAATTATGATAGGCGGCGCGCCCAAAATTTTGTGTCGCGTGCCATTGGTTCGCCATTCCTAAACTAGACCAATTCCCCTTCACTTCATTGTCACTAGTTTTGATCCACCATACTTGTAACCTTAGACATTTTTTGGCTCTTACCTACACCTCCAATAGTACTAAGCTGTGGATCAGATAAATCAACCCTTTTTTCACTCATCTTGTAAATCTGAATCTTCAGAATTACTTGGGAGGGTAAAAATAAATGTATCGCTTCATCCACTGTATACGTCTTGTATTATGTTTATACATTCACTGTAAGAGTTAAATATGTTTGTACTAAAACTAATTCGAGATTTCCAGAGAGGGAAAAAAATACTAAAAATTTTTTTTATATATAATCAATCTTTTTTTTTAAAATGTAATTTTCCTTTATTTTGAAAGTGACTTAAAGAATGCTAACTTCGTGCAAATTCTGTAGATCAAATAGATCTAGAAAAATTTATACTTAAAAAAATACTGATTTTGGAAACTGTAGGACAGGGTTGTGGAATTTATTAGCTCTGTTGAAATGCCTTATATTTGTTCACTTGAACTGGTTTTTCGTTTCAAATAGATTTTGCACTGAAAATTTTTTAGTTCAAATGTGAAGCCTAAGTAGAGTGGTATGACAATATCATGTGAATGACTTGTACTTTAATGATAAAGTTTCGGAAAGCTTAAAATACGCGAACATATTTTATGGCATTTCGGGAGGGGCACAGGAGGAAACTTTTGTATATATTCTCAGAATTTCAATTGGAAAGTTATCGAATTTTTAAAAGTAACATTAAAGCTGTATTTGTATATATAAATTTTTTTTTAAAAAAAAGAATGCAAGAGGTTTTATAACTGTGAGCTACTTCCCTTTGAAGTCGCTCTTTCACCGTCTAAGAGTGTGGGAAGAAACAAAGCAGGACCAGAAACTTCCATTATAACTATTTATTTTACTCAAGCACACTAATCAACAACAGATCAAACCTTAAGTGGATGTCCTAGGAGATGATATGGAGAAAGCGATAAACTCTAAGTGAACAAACGCAAGTAACCAATTTTATTTAACCTAATCTATAGTTGACTACGAATTCTCAACCCTCTCATTTAATACAGTGGCAGAACAACGCTCTTAAGTTAAGCTGCGATGATCCACTTTATTATATCTCACCTTCATAGCCACTGTAATAGTTTCTCAGGTCCTTCTTGGAATTACAAAACTCTGACTTTATACAGTCGAACTCATCTACATATAAGGGTTTCTTCTTGAGAGGGAAATGGCTGTGATTTAAACGCGAATGCTAGCCCAGAGATTCCCCCAAGAGGATTATTGAGAAGATTGCAAAAAGATCCGTCACATAACATTTCAATCAACTGAAATTGATTGTTATCTCCTCATGTGTATTGGGAATAAATTGCGGTGTTGAAGTTTGGAGAATGAGTTACCATTTTTGGTACCATCCTCCTCTAAAAAACAATATGCCTAGACAACAATTCTAATTAATAAATACTGATTGAGATAAAAAATTTGAAACAAGTCTAAAAAATGTAGATAAAATTATTTTAAAAAAAATGATTAACAGTAATAGATAATGGTTGCAATAGTAAATTTTATGATAAAATGTATTCTCATAAATTTTGATTAACGTTGAAATTAAAAGTTATTAAGGAAGAATCGAAAGCAAATGATAAAAATGTTGTTTCTTCTCTTAACCCTCCATTGGGCACAGCTGGCCTAGGAGCAAAGCAAAATCATTTTGTGTCAAATTAGCAATTTTAGTTTAAGCTTCATTTTGTTCATTAAACTGGTTCCTTTTCATACAATTTGGTGTATTTCCTTTCCTTGTTTGCCTTACCGGTGTTTTGAATTAAAATTGATTGGGGGGGGAGTCAAAATATGTCGGTGGCCCCTCAGGCAGGCTGGGCCCGATTATGTTTCGTTCGGAGGTGCACCCAACGAAGGGTTAATAATACTCTCCGAAAATTCAAAAGTTGCTTCTAAAATTTGAAAATGCGTACATAATTTGAATCAAGGGAAATTAATGAAGGAATAAAATCTAAGCAAGTAAAAATATTAAAGAAAAATTCATATCTATTTTTCATTGAAAATTTTTTTTTAGATAAAATAAGTATTCAGTTTTTATAATTTTGTTTGCATTTTTGTATAACTAAATAATTTTTTTAATTTTCAAAAACGGCTATATATTTAGAGTAAATAGTAAAAGTAGTTTTATAATAATATTAAAAAAGAGTATTGTGGTGAAAATATAATAAATAGTTTTATAGAAAAATATAGTATTTGTAATAATAAAGAAGATAAAAACTTCTAACAAATATGTTTATATATTCAAATTTCTAACTTTCTATTTTAGGTGATTTAAATAACAGGATATTCTAACTTTAAAAAAATTTATACATTTTTAAAGAAAATTAGAATTTCTCTTTCTTAAAAAAAAGAATTATAGATTTAAAGGAGCTGTTTTTGAGCATTTAAATTACATATAAATCAAATTATTTTAATCTCTTGAACTACTTAAAAATATATTTCCAAGATTGTTCCAAATTGATTGATTGAATATTAATTGTTCCAAATCACTAAATGGTAAAAAATCCTGAAACTCATACAAAAAATTCAACTTTTAATACTTTCTCTTTTTAAAAAGTATAATTGTATTTTGGGCTTTATAATGTAGTGGAAGAAGGGTGCAGAACACTCATTTCTAGTTTTTAATTAAGTCATTGCTTGTGATGCAGCCAGAAATATGAATCTCAAGTGGACAACTACCATATTTAAATAGTACTCACAATCATGGAGCATTTTTAAAATTTTCTACTCCTGTAAGTGAAGTGCTCTACTATTTTTAAAAAAAATTCAAATAACTTTTAACATTGCATGCATGTTATCGTAATGGAAAATTAATAATCAGGGTGGGAGTGAATATTAATGTCACCATTTTCAGCTACACAAGGGATTTTGGCAATGGACTTCCTAATTTAGAACCATGGTCAAGTGACAAGGATGACATCTGACCCTGCATCCATCTTTCCTAACTTCCACACCACCTCAATGGGAGGACTTTGACCCCTCTACATGGGGGTTTTCAGCAGCATGCGGCTCGAACTCATGACACACGAATCCATGACCTTGACCACTTGGCAACCATGACTACAAATTATCGGAGGAAGCATATATCTTAATTCATTCTGAGTTTATTTAGTGCGGATCTTTAAAAATGATTTAATTTTCGATTATCCTTGATTGAATCTTAAATTTAAATTATGAATCATTCGTTCATTAAGAAAAAAGTATTGCAAAAAGAGAAGTATTTTTAATTGGGTTGGAATTCTGGTGCCACCAGTTTTGCCTTTTACTGTAGTGAACGCTACTGCACGTCTATTTATCTCAGCCTGACAACCACACTCAAGTGGAGAGGTAATTTAAAGAATCGGGTATCACTTTAGAATTCTACTTTATTTAAAGGAGCAGAAATATAAGAGCTATCTTATCAATAGTTTCATCACTACACATTAAAAATATTGATATATTTTGAGCTGTTTCAAATCCGCATGAATACAGGCATTTAATTAATAAAGAATGAAACACTCAATTTTGCAAATTAATATCACTGAATTATACAGTGGCACAACATACCCCCTCTCCTTCCCATCATGGGGGATCAGGATTCTAGGAGGTTTAAAACTTGACTGACACCAAAAACGACTTTAAGCCTAAAATCTGACTCTTTGCAGGGGAACACTAATATTCTCCATTATGCCACTGGCATTACATTTAAATAAAGATACGCAACAGAAAACAGTATATATTTAATTAGCGTCTATTTTTGAATGAAATAAAGTAGTGAACGCTTTTTCAGTTCAGTTTGCTGAACATTTTGCTACATAATTTGTTCAACTTTGAAAGACACAAACTCTTTACAAAACTCTAAATGGAAGACCATAAAAAGGGATACTTCTAAAAAAATGAGATATAAACCAAAAAAGTCTTTTCAAACATCATTTCATGAATGTCTGTATCATGGCATAATTACAAAAAAAAAAAAGCATCACAGAATTTTAAATGTTATTCTTTGCAGCACTAAAAAATTCTGGTAAGTAAACATGTAATCTCATGAGACAAATGAGTAAAATTGTAGGATTAATTTTCAATAATAGCAGAATTTGGAAAATGCATGAATGGGCAAAACTCGCAGACAAGCAGCACCAAGTCGGAATAATGTGATAAAGTTGAAAAGAATAACACAAGCATCATGTTAGTATACAAAATTCAAATACTTACTCTGTTGACATCTCATATGTTAAGTTTATCTCCTTATATATAATTATTACAATATCATATCCAGTTTACCCTATTAGTTTGGAAACAATTTATTTAACCTTTGTTTCATTAAGTGTGTGCTAATCCTCTTACAGTACTTAGTTACACAGTACCTTCTATTATGTACATGTCCAACAACTTCAGTCTGTTTCACTAAAAATATCTGAAAAAGCAAATAAGAATTTCCTATAGCCAAAAATCACAAAAAGTCAATAGCCTTTTATCATGAGAAAATAATTAAGAAATTGGCTCTATTAATAATTTTTTTTAGAATTATTAATTGAATGAATATATTATGGAGATAACAGTTTACTTATTCTTAGACAATTGTAAATGACCACTTTAAAAAAGTTATAATTGAAAAAAATTCTACACTGGAACAATCCCTCGAACTGGCTTTTAAACATAATGACAAAAAAAAGGAGAATTTTTTTACTGCACATGTGAACAATATGTTTTATCATAATTGTACATTATTATTTAAACAAATGTATTACTTGTACAATTCTCTAAACATAGACTTTTAATATCTTGAAGAAAAAGTTATACAAATTTCTTAAGTCATTTATTAATATATATACATATACAGTAGCCCACACAGGAATTTTTCAAGGGGGAGGTCCAGGGTCGAAAGTTCACCCTTCTTGCATCATGCTCCTTTTGATTTTGTCGATTTTCGGGAACAAAAAACAGTAAACCAATTATTGAATAAATAATTAACATTAATTAATCATTAATAACAAATACATAATTAAATTTTATGTACTATATACTTAGAATTATAATCAATCGGAAAAAAATCAAGAGCTTTGGGGGGTCCGCCCCTTGTGTGTGCCACTGTACATGTATTACAATTAGAACTGTAATATATACTACAGATAGAACTGCACTGAATTAATTTAAAAAATTGAATTCATGTCAATCACATTCTAATTGTAATCTTCCTATTCTAGGAAACTGAATTATAAAAATGCTTATAACAGAATACGATTTTCTGAAGATATGATTACAGTGTAACACATCAAATATGCAAAGCTATAAACATATTGTTACATCAAATATAAAACATTGTATGTGAATATTAGAAATCTCCAGAGCATTTTAGAATAGAATGTAAAATGAGTAATATTTATATTTGAAGTAAAGGGAGTTATATAGTTATGTTTGATGTAAGGGATTGTTGTTTGAGATTAAGTGGGAAAAGTGATTCATTTGATCATGGCGTCACAAGAATTTAGCACAATTCAAAGGTAAAAAAGTAGGTATATGAATAGTTAAAAAAAAAAAAGTTTTGTATTGTATGCTCTTATATAAAAATAATTTATGCTATAATTTTACATAAACTAAAATTTTTTATTTTATTAAATTTTGATATTATTTTTATTGATCATTCATAAAATTAATCTATAAAGAAAATGATATATTACTATTCAATAAGTAAATACTACATTTGTCTATAGCGATTTGGGACATTTGATATTTAAATTCAATTCTTGGAATAGTATGCAAGATTTTAAAATTAAATTTGTATTAAATTCATTTCACACAAATTTTGTGTATATATATAGAGAGAGAGATAGCTAGATAAATGACTATTTAGGTATGATTATCAAGATAAGATAAATTAAATTGAAAAAAATGATACATATTTTACACATTACTATATTTCAACTATCTGAAATCCAAAATAATTATTTGAGGTAAACTTAAGAAATCCATGCATCAAAGAAGAGAAATCATAATATTTAATTTCAAGAGGAGCAGAGCATCACATTTAGGAAAATGTATTTCTTAGTTATATTTTTAAAACACTTGCACACTTTTTCTCACAGTGGATATGTAATTAAAATTTAGGATGGAATCCTTCAGTTTTCTGGGTAGAATATTTTTTTGTTTCAGAATTCAAAAACAAAAAATTAACTTAATACTGTAAAATTACACAGTGTGTGTGGTATGAGAACATGTTTATAGCTGAATAAATTTCTGAGTTTTAAAAGTTAATCCTTCAAGTTTATTTTTTACTCAAACTCTAGACGTCATCTTCATCTGGTTAAATCATGTTCTTTTGTTGAGCAACTGTACCAAAAATGCTATTCAATCAAAGAATGCAACAATGAAAGGAAAATCAATCTTTTATTTCCATAAAAAAATTTTAAAATAAAATACATACCTTAATAACAGGCAGCACAGAATTGAAAATTCCAGCTGTTGGTTTTTTTCCTGATTTCTAGTTACATTCCAAACAAATACTTGAGAAGAGATGAGAGTAAAGAGAGAATTCCATCAAGTGACTATTAAATATTTATTACAAAAGCAATTAATCTAATTTTATTGGTATCATAACTAATATAATATTTATTAATAATGTATCAATTTTAAATCAAATTAAATGGATTATACTACATACACATTTAAAATATATTCATTTGAGTGAGAAATTTTAAACTGTACTGAAATCAGGATGAATTTAATGAATGCTATAATTTTAGTTACATCAATGTTTTTGTGCTAACAGGAAAGTACTGAAAAGATACACAAGTTGCATCAATTAGAAAAGAGAGAAAAAAACTAAGAGGTTTCTAAATATTTTACATTTTTTTTAAATATACTTGCATTTTACAGCTATTTCACAGAACATGTCAACAAGAAAAAAAATCATAATAGTTGTAATAGATTTCTTTTGAAAAACTCGTAAGTACATGAATTTATTGCACACACACATTGCATGGGAATCCAAAGATCTCATTAAAGATAACAATTATAAAACACATTAAAAAAACTTTTCTTGGGGGTATAAAACAATATTTATCATCATGTCATATTTTAAGATAATTATCAAATAAAGATTTTTCAAAAAATAATTAGATGTATATGTCCTGTCGCAAACACTAAACCATATTTAAAATTGATTTGAACTTTGATTTGAATTTAATGAATGCTATAATTTTAGTTACATCAATGTTTTTGTGCTAACAGGAAAGTACTGAAAAGATACTTTTGGAGAGAAAAAACTGGACCTAAATATTTTACATTTTTTTTTAATATACTTGCAACCATGGAAAAAAAAATCATAATAGTTGTAATAGATTTCTTTTGAAAAACTCGTAAGTACATGGCACCCCCTCTTGCATGGGAATACCAACCAGATCTCATTAAAGATAACAATTATAAAACACATTAAAAAAAGCTTTTCTTGGGGGTATAAAACAATATTTATCATCATGTCATATTTTAAGATAATTATCAAATAAAGATTTTTCAAAAAATAATTAGATGTATATGTCCTGTCAGCAAACACTAAACCATACTTGATAACTGAATTTTCAGAGAATCCATTTCAACTTTCAATGAAATGAGAGAATTTCAGTATTAAATAAATTACGATAAAAATGCATGCTTTGTTGGCAAAAAGAAATGATTAATGTATTTACAAAACTTTGAAAAAAATAGTATTAATTTAAAAACAAACATATATATATATATATATATATATATATATAAAGAAAAAACATCAGTCTTGAGAAATATCACATTGAAAACAACATTCAATTGGGAAAAAATTAAAATTCCATGAGGAAAATGAAAGAAATCATTACCATAAGAGTTAATTCACACCTTCTATGAAGATATGGATCATCCTAAGTTATTTCAGAGATAGCAAAATTTGAGAATATGTTTGGAGGTTTATCTCAATGCATTTGAATTGAGAACGAGTCTATAATTCCAACAATATTAATAGTAGCCAAAATTACTATTTTCAAAGAGTAATTTTTCCCCTTTAAAATACATGAAAAATATTTCAACAAAAATTAAATAACTGCAAATTAGTGGATGGGAGAAAACTCCAAAGGAAATTATTACAATTTGTCAGCTTATTACATGCAGAAATTTCTACATTAGATGCAATGAAAGCTGTACACACATGCCAGAAAGGCAAAAATAATGTTTCAATCAAGGTCTTGGGTAAAAAAATAGACAAAGTTTGAATTCCACACAAAATATTCTTTCTAATGCAACACAAAAAGCTTTTATTGATGAAAATCTGACTTCTAAATTTATTAAAATTGAATAACACTAGATATTATCACCATAGAATTAACTTTTTCATACATGAGCATCTTTTTCAACTGAAACCTATCATATAAACATAGAATTATACATGTGCACTTTAATAAGAGAAACTTTTTGACTTGTTAATTTTCAATTTCTGTCTTTTAAATTTGCGAATAAAATTTAGTGTTTTGAAATTTTAAATTAAATTTGCAACAAAGCTGTATTTATAAATTTCAAGTTGAAACTATGCATGAATGAAAATTAAATTTTTATCAAAATATATCAGTACATGTTACTTTTAAATGAATAAAATATTTTCATTGCTTATATTCATAATCTTTCTCTTAAGAGACCTAAAATTGTCTCAGAAATACTGAATTTAAATGTACTGAAGTCAGAAATTGATGCCTACATAACGAAAGCAATTCAAACCTTTTCTTTATTGTGAACAAGAAATGAAACTATAACTTCACACCTTCATTTACTCACCAAATATTTTTTTTAATTTTTCATAGGGCTCGAAATAATTCGCAAAACCATTTCAGCAAATTAAGGAGACAGATGTATGAATTTACATAAATAATTCAACTAATGATGATTGTATGTCGAATTATTGGTGTTCTTTCTATCTGGACTGGAATTATACAATGTATTAAAAACATCAGATGATAAAAGATATTTGTTAATCATGCAATTATAAGGTTTCTAACAGCTGAACTGTTTAGAGTTGGCAAATAAAACAATTAGGATAAATTAATTATGGTTCCACAGAAACTTCTGTATCAGTGTGTAGTTACATAGAATATACAACTTGAAAAGTTTAAAACTGGAAAGACGTCTGTCTAAAAATCAATGTAAAAAATTTGTAAGAGAACTTCTTATAAAAATAATTAATTTTTGTAGGACGAATCCACACATACACACACAAAAAATTTGGCATCATGCTTTTAAAAAATGGCTGAATCACATGATAATCTGCAAGGAAATGTTTGTTTTAAAACAGATCATTTAATCCCAAGATTATCTAGAACTATTCCCCAGATAAATTATGTGTGTGTGTGGCTACTAATAAAAAAGACTTTTCATTTAAATAAATTTTTAGTTATATTTCTTTCAAAATCCTGCAGTAAAATACACAAACTGTATTTAATAATAATGAAATCAGCTAGCAGGTATTTGGAACTAACAGATGAGGATAACCGAGGTCAATGAAAATGTTTATTAAACACTCCCATGATAAAATTTCATTAATGAACCAAATTTCTTATGATGAAAAATAAAGGCTCCAGAAGCTTTGAATAGAAGTGACGTTTTTCAATGATGAACAAAGGGAAATTACAAACCCTATTTAAAAGCATCCTAGTTAACTAAAGCTGAATGTATATGTAAATACAGTGTCATTTAAAGTTCCCTTTAACCTTTAAAACTCGGCGGTACATATGCTGTACCAGAAATTTTTTTAACACTCTGTTCCACTGTGGTTCAACTGCTGTACCAAGCTATTTAGATACAGTTCTTTACCCCCTTTTTACAGCATACCCTTTTACGATGTGTTCCCTGGCCCCCTTTTTATGACTTTGCTTCTATTATCCATAATCGGGTGGGGATATTTTTTGCCAACATTGCGTGCATTCCTTACCATTGGTGACATTTAGGCACAAGTTTCCAAAAAAAAGAACGAATATACTTCATTCAATGATTTCACATTGTCTATGAACAACAGATTTTTCTTCTATTTTTTTGAATGCCCCAAAAATTTCTCGCACAAATAGATTGAGAATTTGATGCAAAATTTAGATGATAGTAATTCAGAGTATGGAGATAAATTCAAAAACAGCATTTTTGAAAATAATAATGAGGTTGATTTAGATGTATCAGCTAATTTTGATGAGGTAGCTGAAAGCTTTTTTTCATGGAAAGAGATAAAAGGCTTGGAAGCAATAAATGTATTGCTATTTTCAGGTAAAGTTGGATTAAAAGCTGAAGCCAGAAATTTCAAAACTGATTTTTTTTTTAAACTTATTGTCACAAATGAAATTTTATCAGTTCTGGTTTAAGAAACTAATAGATATGCATTTGATGTACTATATCTTCATGGAGAAACATCGGACAAAAGAAAACATGCAACTTCAAGGAAACCAATTGATAAAAATAAAAATTTTAAAACTTCTTCCTTTAATTTTACTGATGGGACACATCGAAAAACATAGCATACAGGGTTATTGGACAACTATTATTCTGGTCAGAACTCTATTTTTCGCAGAAGTGATCCCCCCCCCATGATCATTTCGTATATTTTAAAAATTTTTACACTTTTCTGATAATAAGTTTAAAAGAAAACAGAGATTCTCCAACTTATGACAGATTTTTGATTTAAGAGTTTTCTTTTTCCTTTTAACAGAAAATTTAAGGAAATGTAGGATCCCGTTAAAAAATTTATCTTTTGATGAAGTTATCAATAAATTTTAAAAAAGAGTGTTATTTAAGCACTACATTCGAAAAAGATGCAAAAGTGGGGGTTGAAAATGTACAAAATTGAGAATGCCACTGGTTATACTTATGATATGAGAGTATAACTAGGTAAAGATAAAAAAGAAAACCTTTCAACATCAGCATCCTATAATGTTGTATACACAATGACAGATTGCATAAAAGGTAAAGGCCATTATGTTTTTATGGATAAATTTTTTTCCTTGCCGGAAACCTAAAAAACTGATATATTTTTAATAAAAAGAAAACGAAACAATAAAAAAAAAAGCTCTTAAGAGCCAAAATTTCAAAAATTCTCATTTTCACAAACAAATATTTCAAAAGCATTGCTTACAAAAACTTTTTAAATTTAAGATGAAAGTTTCTCTAAGAAACAAAAAAAGTATTGAAAAAAGATTCACAAGACTGGCTGATAATTCTGTCGAGGTTCAAAGTCCTCATGTTGTGTGGTGAGGAGAGGGTGCTGATTGACTGACATTCAGATTTATGAGGTCTGCCTCCAGTAGCTTTTGTATTGCTTTAGAATGTGATGTTATTAAAAAATCAAATCAAATTGATCAAAAAATATTTGAATTACATTTATTATTTTTTTTGTGCACTAAAGGGAAATTAGTTTGAAAAATAAAATGTTTAGTAATAATGCCTTACATATTGTTCTTAAAGATTTTACTTTATTACATACTTTGAAGAATTTTGAAAAATTGAGGTATTTTTTTTATTACAGGGTTTCAGTGTTGTAGTTAAATATATAAGCTGTAATAATGAAACCACAAATAAAGTATGCATGAGTGTACACTGAAATAACTGTTATGAGTTTACGAATGAACTATTGTACTTTCAGAGAGTGTAGTCATGAGATTAAAGAAACTGTTAGTTTAATATTGTTTTAATGTACTTGCTTCTAGAAAATATTATAGCAATATGATATTGCTGTTGCGCTTTCTTTTGTAATTTGTTTTCTTTGAAGATGTTAGTTTAAGCAACACACAACTCTTAAGTATATGTGATAAATTGTTTAATATTTAAAACTAAAAAAAAATTTATTTTTTAAGGAAACATGAAAACATTTCTCAAAATTAAGAATAAATTTTTAAAATTTCTAAAACTTTAACACACAAATAATTATTATAATAAAGCCTTAATATTTTTCTCATATTTAAGGGATAATAGCCTTTATTCCTCCACATGCTTCTTCAATCTATCTCATATTTAAGCAATGATTGCAATAAAATCTTGTTTCAGAATAAGTCATTTATAGTTATTTGGGTAGACTAAAAAATTACAAATGCAACAAATAAAAGTAATACATATACTAATTTTTACTAATATGCATTTGAAAGTTTGCAAGCCATTCAATTAAAAATGGGAACCGGGAATTCCGAAAAAATTATTGTAATATGATATGGCAGCACATATTGGGATCTTTCTTACTCGTAAATGGTTACTGACTAAAAATCAGCAACCCTTATTATCTCCCTTTGTAACTAAAAAAACTTAATACCACATTTGGAAGAACTGAACTTGGCAGTGTTCCCAACAGAGAAAAGAAAATTTGTTCTCATTAATGAAAGTGCCAAATGGAATGGATATCTTGACTTAGAATCAGTTGAATTAATTCTAAAGGTTAATATTAAAAAAACACTAATTTTCCTTCGAACATGTTTCGTATAAATTCTTGGAGATGATTATATTGATTACATCAGTTACCTAATAAAACAATTAATATTCTTTTCTGCTAGTAAATTTGAGCATAGACAATATTTGCATGCTTTATAAAGTTGGCAGAGAGATTTGCATTTCTTTTTATTCTTCCCAGTTGCAACAAAGTTAAGAACACTAACAAATTTTCACGAATCCTTCCATCTGGAATTCAAATTCTCTTGGTAATAATTCACACAAAAAATGCATCTTACTATAAATCCTTCTTGGAAGAATATTGCCCCTACTCTTTTAGATATAAGGCTGCTACTCGATAGCAATTTAAAACTTTTACGAAAAGCTTAAAACACAGCTAAAAACATCACATTACAAACAATTATGAAGAGATTTCAGAAATCAGCAAACTTTCACTCAGTTTTATGATTTAACAAACTGATCCAAGTATTTTTGTACATTATATTTATCAATTTTCTAACTGCCAGTAGCTTTATATTTCAAATGTGTCCTTAAATACTTTCGTGAATATTCGAATACTTCAAGAATACATGGGAAAATCAAATTTGACTGAGCGCAAAATCTTACAAATTAAGAGCATAACAGAATCACTTGCAAATATATAACAAATTGATCACAACGAGTGGCCATTTTGATAATAATAATCAAGACTCAAATTGTATCGTTTTCCAAATAATAAAAATAATTTTAGAAATTTTACTTAACATTCTACATAATATTTTAATGCAAACAAATATATTTTTGTACATCAAAAATAAAATGAAAATGAAGGAAACCAGTTTACTTACGACACAGTTTAAACTTTTACTTTTAAAATCATACCTCAATGCTTCCTCCCTAAAAAATGCCCTTTTTCATTTTATCCTCTAAAACTATTCTACATATTAATTTGATTATCATGATACAACAGAAAATGTTATCAATGTAATTCATCCAGGCTATAAAAATGTGCACCAATAATTTTATGTGGAAATATAATTACATTTCATTGTATATTTTATGGCAGTATAATTAATAATACTGTGCACAATCTGGAAACGTGCTCAGCAAATCAAGCATCAAAATCTAACTCAGAGCAGAAAGAAAACATGGAAGAGAAATAAAATAGAACACATTTTTGATTATTTCAGGTATTTAATTAATAGAGTCATATTTAGATGCATCTCTTTGATGGATGTGGGCCTTCTCACAATAAGAAACAATTGAGGTGTATATTACACATTTTCTTAATTTCAAAATGCTATGCTTTTAAAAATTCACAATGCTTATGTTTTAGATAATATGTTAATGGACATGCTATATTTTTATTTTTTTAACATAGCAATATATTTCAGAATATATTAATGTAAGTGAAAAACCAATTATGACTAAATTAACTGAAAATAAAATGAACTGAAATGCTCATTAAAATCAACAAAGGTCTTATGTGTAGAACAAATTGTTATAAGCTTTATGGAATTAATCTTTTAAGTATTAGATTTCTAACAAATATAAAAATAAAATTCACCCTGTGTGAAATTTATCCATAACTTTAAATTCAGTATATTCAAAAATTCCAAAAGACACATTAGAATCAACTTTTTGTACACTATAAAATTATTATTTTAATGTGAATTATTATCAAATAAACATTTCTAGAAGAGAATTTTAATGCATATGCCCTTTCAGCAAACATTTGAAACTATATTTGATAATTGTTGAATTACCAGAGAATCCCTTCCTACTCCTGATTCAATAAGAGAACCACAATTTCAAAAAGGTTTTCATAAGAATAGATGATTTAACACCAAAATGAAAAGATCAATATAGAAATACAAATATAAGTTTGAAAAAAAAAGGATTATTTCTCATATGTGTATATTCAGAAAAAAGTCACATTCAAATGAACACAAAAGAGGGAAAAATAAAAATTATGTGAAAGAACAAAAAAGAAGAATGACTAGAGTAGAGGTAGGCAACCTTATAGCTGTGGTGTGCCAAACCAATATATTTATATGATTCAGCATGTCATGCAGTAAAAAATATTTCAAATAATTTGAGAGTTTAGGAATAGAGATCAAAAATAAAGATTTAGTTTCATTATATATTAGTTTTGAATAATTTCAACATATTTATGTTAATATAAAAATGTAATTATAACTTCAACACAAATAAAAAAAACTATCATTGTACATGTATTAAACGTTATATGTTGGTTATTTCTTATTAACAAAATAAGAGAAATAAACAAAATATATTTATTCTTTCAATACAGTTAAAAAGCTAAAATTTTAATGTGAACCTTATCCCTGTAAGGCTCTACATCATAATATCAGGGGTACAATTTGTGGCTTTCAATATGAAATACAATTCTGAATGTTAGAGTTGTTAAACAACTTCTTTGGGGACTCAAAATATATTTCATATGAAAAAAAATTTGTTCATATATATAAAACCAAAAGTTGAAAGCAGAGCACATGCAGTTTTCCTTAAACAATTAAGTCACTCCAGCAATGGCATACAGCAATTCAAAATAGCTGTCAATTTATCAATAGAGTTATCTTCCATTTCTGTTCATAATTACATAAATTTTGCTTTCAATAACATTAAAGATTTTTTTTACGATTTAGCAATTAGTGACATTTCCAATTGCAAGTATTACCCATTTATTTTAATTTTACTTTAAGATTTAATGCTAAGAATTAGTGACACTTAAATAGAGAATATGTTTTGCTACATAAATCACACAAACTAAATGCAAGCAGATTCAGCAGACTCGTTTTATGATAAAAAATCGAAAATAAGAAATGTACCATTAAAATAAAAATGCATGAGCCAGAAGAAATCGCTCCACATGCACCATAGGTTACTGATGCCTGGTGTGGAGTTATTTCACTTTCAGAGAAGGTATGGACATCCTAAGTTACTCCAGGAACAACCAATTTTTTTATTATAAATGCACTTAAATTGATCAAATTTATAATGCATACAATACAAAAAGTTGGCAAAACTTACAATTCTGAAAGTGTAATTTTATTGTCTTATAATATATGCAAAATATTTTAAAAAGAATGAAATAAATTAAGTTCAGAGAAGGGAAAAAATTCTAAAAGAAATACATTAAAATTTCAGCTTATTACACATAGTAATTTCAATGTTAGATAAAGAGGGCACAAGTATAAAACAGCTGGAAAGACCAACCTACAGTTTGGTTCAAGGGCCACTGGAAAAAAACAGATAAGTGTAAATTCTGCACAAAACATTTTTCCCAATGTAACATGCAAAGCTTTTAACAATGAAATTTTCTCCTTCAATTAATTGAAATTGAATAACAAACTAGATAATTTTACTACTGAATTAAATTTTACATACATAAATTTAGTAACTAAAATTTATGAAATTGATATAGAATTATACATATGCATCTTTACAAATGAAACCCTTTGAATTGTAAAACTTCGAATATTTTCTATTGAATCCATAATAAAATTTGTGATTTAAGAATTCTAAATATAATTTACAACTGAAAACACATTGGCCATACATTGATTTCATCATTTATGTCCATGCACATCATTTTTGAATGAATAAAATTAAACTGATTTTATAGCAATATCCCTTTCCTCTAAAGTTCTAAAATTTTTACCTCACAAGAAGGGGGCTTGACTAAGGAAATTCATTTGGGATCAAGACTTGGTGTAACATTAGTACTCCTTTAGGGTGTTCACCCCTCAATGTAATTTCGCCGAATGGCCAGTCAATTTGGAGAAATTAGCCTTTGAAATTCATGCTTAGCTTTTATACAATTAAATTTTAATTTCATCCGATTCTGTAGCTTGGTTGGCAAATCGTCTGCTTACTATGCACGAGGTTAGGGTTCGATTCCATGTGATTAACTTTTTTCCTTCAAATCATTTAATTATTTTTTAAATTAAATAAATTTATTTATGAAAGGTTTATTAAATATTAAATGATATTTTGTAATTATGCATTTTATAAAGTAAAAAAATTACTGTAATTATATAAATTATATTAGATTTTATAAATATATGTTATATTAATAAATAATAATTATAATAAAATATATAATAAATAGCACATGATATTTTACATAAAAATTAGTTACAAATAGTTTTATAATGTGAAATACAATATATTATAAATAAAATATTATATAAAAGAATTTATAAAATATATTATTAAATTAATATTATTTTAAAATTAATATAATAAAAAGTGTTTTTCTTATATATTATTAATTTAATTATTTTATAATTTTATAAAATATATAATAAGTTCTTTTCAAACAAATTTATATAATTTCAAAAAGTTTATTTAAATAATTTTAACAAATTTATTTAAATAATTTAATAAATTAATAATAATTCTCAATAATAAATTATAATTTTAATAACAAACCATAATTTTAATAAACAATAATTTTAGTAATAAAGTTATAATTTTAAAAATAAATTAATATTTCTTATTAATATTAATGCTTAATAATAATTATAATAAATATTAATTATGTAATTTAAATAAATACTAATTTTAATTATTAATAATTTTCATTAATATATATTTTAAATATTTTTAATTAATAATAATTTTAAATAATTTTACTAATATAAATATAATTTAAGTCATAAATTAATTTAATTTTTTTAACTTTATTAAATACAAAATAATTACATAAAATATCATTTAACATTTAATAAACCTTTCATAAATAAATTTATTTTATTTATAAAAATAATTAAATGAATTGAAGGAAAAAATTTTATCGCGTGGAATTGAACCCTGACCTTGTGCATAGTAAGCAGACAATTTGCCAACCAAGCTACAGAATCATTGGATGAAATTAAAATTTAATTGTATAAAAGCTAAGCATGAATTTCAAAGGCTAATTTTTTCCAAATTGATTGGCCATTCGGTGGAATTACATTGAAGGGTGAACACCCTAAAGGAGTACTAATGTTACACCAAGTCGAGATCCCAAATGAATTTCCTTAGCCGTGCCCTCTCCTTGTCAGAAGAACAATGTATATAAAATTCAGTTTTTTCAAGTCAGAAATTGATGCTTTTGGAACAGGAGAGGAAATAAAACTTTTCTTCATTTGCAACATGATATCAAAGCAACTTTAAGAAAACATTTATTCACTAAATATTGTTTAATTTTACTAATGGCAATAGGTCTATTGGCAATGTATACTATTATTTGCAAATATTTATTAAACAAACTGATTAAAATCAATAGTCACTGAATAATAATAATCAGGACATCCATCAAAGAATGTTCCATATTCATAAATAATCAACATTATTTAACATTTCATAAAAAGTTTTACATAAAGCTGACAGATATATTTTTTAACATGAAAAACATAGGGCAAAAAAAGGATATTTAAGCAGCAAAGTGAGAGAGAAGTAAAAAAAAATCATCTTACACCTGACACAATTTAAGCTTTTACATGAAAAGTTAACTTGTTGACTCTCACTTTTTCCCCCTTAAATACACTTTTGGTTAAATTTTTCCTCACAGGAAACCCTCTCTCATCAGATACATTGTAACTTTAACAAAGACATTGAAACATTCCTTATGCTGCAAAATGTACAGTGAAACATCTTAGAAAATCCTAAGTTAAAATTTTAAATAATTACCTAAAGGACATTTGACATCAGACGATGTAACAACTTTAACATCCATGCATGATGGGACAACAAACTGTTCGGACCACGGGTTAGAGAAAAAAAAATAGGTAAATATAGGTTTAAATTTATGCTAAATACTATTTCAAGGCTTTTAACTTTAAAAAATACCAAAGTTCAATTCCTTACAAATTTAAAAGTAATCAACATGTATCATATATTTTTACCACAAAATTTAATTTTTCTTAGACAAGTATATTTTGTAACTGAAAGCTAATAACAATAACATATGGAATTCTGTTTCATACACTTTGAGAATTGTAAAATTTAAAATTTATGTTTTACCAATTAATTCCTGAATAAAAAATTCAGATTTGAACATTAAAAATGTAATTTACAAACAAAAGTACTCTTATAATTAACTGATTTGAACATCTGAAATTAATAGTTTATGCACATATAAGAATTAAATTGTAAGTTTTTATGAAAAAGGAAGCTGCATTTGTTGCTTCTGAATGAATATAATAATGTTAATTTGATACATGTATAGCAGTAACCTTTTCCTGGACAGTTCTAAAAAAATTCTTATCTCAGGAAAAATGATTTCAGAATGCAAAGTACTCAAGTCAAAAAATTGTTTGATGCCTTCAATTATTATACAGCTTGAGAAAGAGAACACTTATAAAAAAAAAACTTACATTTGAAAAAAAGAAGTTTGTCACTGGTGCTTCTATATATGAATTAATTGTTTAAAAATATGTAAGTAAACCAGTAAAAATAAATTATGCATGAGGATCCACTAAAATTAACATTAATATGTGTGTGTACTAAGAGCATGTCTGTCTAAAACTTTATCTTGAGGAAAACGTTCTCTAACAAATTACAAATATTTGTTACAGAACTTAATTAGAAATTAAAAATTTTTACAAATAAATTTTCTTCAACAGTGCTGGTTTCATCAACTACATATTTTTGATTCAATTTAATATTCAATAGATGTCAGATAAGTGCTTATTTGCCGGATCATTTCATCCAAGTATAAATTCATACAAAAATAAGTAAATAAATAAAATCAGCAATAAAACATTAATTTTATAACAAAGAAATGTTACCTTCACTTCAAATGAAATATTTTTTTGAAATTGAATATCATCTAATCTTCCAAAATTCCCTACAATCATAGAACATAAAATAATATATGATTTATAACGAATATGGTGCATTGAAAACTAGGTTTATTAGATCAGTATGCAGTATTTAGAATCAACAATGCAGGATGACTGAGATTCTTGAAAATGCTTGAACGACTTCAGGAAAAAAAGTTTCGTAAATATCATTGACTTCTTCAATCCAAAAATTAAATGCACAGCTTGTTTTGAATGGAAGAGACAAATTGAAGTCATCAGCAAAAGTGAAATTACAAACATGAGCTAAAACCACTACAATTTCCTATAGCTGAGTGTATATAAATACAGTGTTTCCTATGGCTGAGTGATGTATATAAATACAGTGTTATTGAAAATTCATTTTTAATATTGCGAAAATACTAATTTTTTGAAAATGACATATATAAATGACTATTTAGGTATGCTTATACAGACAACATAAGTTAAATTGAAAAATGTGATACACATTTTTTTTACATTACTATATTTCAACTATTTGAAATCCTAAATAATGTTTTGAGGTAAACTTTAGAAAAACATACATCAAAGAAGAGAAATCAGAATATTAAATTTCAGGAGGAGCACAGCATCATTTAGGAAAATGTATATTTCTTAGTTATACTTTCATAACACTTGCACACTTTTTCTTAGAGGATATGTAATTAAAATTTAGGATGGAATCCTTCAGTTTTCTGGTAGAATATTTTTTTTTTAAATTTGACAGTTCAAAAACAAAAAATTAACTTACCTAATATTGTAGGATTACACAGTTTGTGTGTGTAAACTGGGTCCCCCCCCCCTTTGCACAATATCTCCACCTTCAAAAATTGTTACCACATACCTTTGATCCTAATGACTGCAATCAATTAGGTAATGAAAATTCACAAATCCAACTTCAATTTCCTTGGAATCTATAAACAATCATAAGTTTGATCTTTATATCCATAGCCACAATGAGGCACACCTTTAAATATACAAATAATATACATTAAAAAGCTATTTTCTTTTCAACTAGTAAATCTCAACATAATAAAAATATCTTGTTACTTTCTAATGTTGGTAGAAAGATTTGCATTATTTTATTCTTTCTGGTTGAAGCCCAGAAGATTTTGCTGTAGTTTTTAAACTATATAAAAACTATAGCTAAAACTAAAAAAAAAATTCTTTTCTAATAATTCCACCTCTAAATTAGAGTTTACCATATTTGGTAAAATCCTAGTCTGGTACACTGCTGTTTTTGGCGCCATTTTTTTTCGCCAAATGGCGCCAAAAAGCCATGTTTCAAAAAATGACGCCATGGACGAAAACGAAGAAAAATCGTTCTTAGCTGGTGATCAAAAACCTAAGCTCCTCTTTAAAAATCCTAAAGAACGGGGTTTCCTTAATGGCGTCAGGGACGCTGAAAACACTTGTATTCACACAAAAGCATAAAATGAAATGGGGTTTCCGTAATGGCGTCAGGGACGCTGAAAACACTTGTATTCACACAAAAGCATAAAATAAAGAAAAGGGCAAAAAGAGCATTTTTACGAGATAAAAGCAGTAAAATAAAGAGGAAAACAAGCTGTGTTTTTGTTCATTTTTAAATCATTCACTACAAACTCATTCATACTCTTGCCAAACCAATACCTGGTTAATCGCAAGATCACACAAATACTCAATCTACTGTCACTAAACCACGTACCTTTTCTTACACTCCGGCAAACAAAGTGGGGATTCTCTTTCGACTGTACTCGACAACGCCATTCAAAACCATCAATCGTACCCTTTCGTTCAACCAAACGCATATCCTTTTTCAGTATTGCTACTACATTCAGATTACTCATAAGAATAGTCTTTGGAATACATTATATTTCAATTAACATTTCTGACGGGAAAAGAAAAAAAAATTAACTCTAAATATGAATAATCTGGAAACGAAACTAACTTCAAAATTAATCCGAATCTTATTACCCTAAAAATTTTGTTGAACACTGGCGTATGCAAGATTTAACATAAAAACTTATTTAACACAAGAATGCTGCATAATATAAACAACAATGGTTCTTATACTTTTAATCGAATACTGGCGTATCCAAACAAATTTTCAATTTAAAATACTGATGTATTTCAACAACAAACAAAATTACTTATCTTAAATAATTAACACATGTCGTGTTATTTACGAAATTTATCGAATACTGGCGTATTCAAACATGTTTATCATGTAGAATACTGATGTACTCAAACAAACAACAAAATTTAATTATCTAATATACTTAACACATGTCGTGTTATTTACTAAGTGTATTGAATACTGCCGTATCCAAACAAGTTTACCATTTAAATTACTGATATGGCAAAACGAAGGTAAGCACTGGCGTGCAAAAAAAGAAAAACATTTTACACATTCATTTCGAGAACTCGTCGACATAAATTAATATATTATTTCTCTCTGATTAGGAATCGAGGAGTGCGCCAAATCTGGTAAACCTTCTGAATTGAGTTTCCAGTGAAGGAGTCGTTTTTTGGCGAAATTTTGAGCATGCGCAGTAAGTTAGCCCATTCGTAATTGGTTTTTTTTTTTATTATTATTTTAACAGTTTAATTCTTCAACGGTCTTTCTCGCGCATGAGCAGAAAGCAAGTGGCATGTCAATTACGAAGTGCCTGTCCCTAACTGGGACGTACCTCCTCATCAGAATTTTAAGAATTAAGAGCCGAATTAATGGGATTACATAAATTTAAATTTAAAAGATATAATAAAAATGGGCAGAACAATTCTGCTGGAACGGCGACAGAGTGAATCTGTCGACCGGAGGGACAGCCGCTCCACTTTCCTTCGATCTGATTGGCCGAAGCCATCGCTCGCAAAAAAAGTGGGCGTGGAAATGGATTGGGTCGATCCGAAAATAAACGACCCGAGACAAGGAGATCTTGAATAAAAATTCTATGATCTCATGCAAAAAGGGGAGAGTAAAAATTTTGAATAAAAATTTAAATGAACCAACTTGCACTTTGCCGGTGAGAAAGGGGGGTAGGGGAAGGAATAAACAAGATAGAAAAATAGGGTGGAACCAAGGAGCATTAACAATTTGTCTCAAAAATGAGTTTGTCAGCGTGTGTAGCTTCTTTAAATGGCACATGCCGGCGGATCCCCAAATTTGTGATCCGTATGACATGACCGGTCGGATTATTGATTTATAGAGCAAAACCTTATGCCGGATCGCAAGTTTACTCCTTCGGGAGATAAGCCGTTTAAGAACGGCATGAACAGCCTGCGCTTTTTGCGAGTCTGTTCTATGTGGTGGGCAAAAGTTAATTTTGCGTCTAAAAACAACCCTAGGTACTTTGCAACACGTACCCAGGGGACGGTTGGCAAAAATTTGGACGGGGGATAAACCGACTGGCAGTCGGGGTCTACTCGTAAACATGAGGCAAGCACTTTTACTGGCGTTAACTATTACTTTCCAGTCCGTGAGCCAGAGTTCTAGCAAGGATATGTAGTGTTGCAGATTAGAGATCACAACGGAAAATCTCTTATTCTGCGTGATAATTGCAGTATCATCGGCAAACATTGCTAAATGCGATAGATCAGTTTGCGGCATATCATTTACGTACAGAGTGAATAACAGAGGCGAATTTAGACTTCCTTGCGGAAGGCCGCTTCTGATTGGTCGAGGCGAGGAGACCGTTTTATCTACTCTCACTCGGAATGTACGATCGGAGAGAA